>JASDQU010105350.1:148067-165463 GCA_032191745.1 Picea mariana | reverse complement strand
TTTAGCTTGCAGACAAAGTCAGGGTTATCCGACAGTTGGAAACCTTTTGGTTGTTCCATATAGAATTCTTCTTTTCGATCTCCATTTAGAAAAATTGACTTGAAATCCATTTGATAGACTTTAAACTTCTTATGACAAGCATAGGAAAGAAACATTCTAATATCTTCTAAACTTTCTATAGGCACAAATGTTTAATCAAAGTCCAGTCCTTATATTTGAGCATATCCTTTGGAGACCAATATAGCCTTATTTCTTACAATATTTCCTTGATCATTCATCTTATTTTTGTAGACCCATTTGGATTCTATTACATTTTTATTTGATGGCCTAGGAACGAGTTCTCAAGTGTCATTCTTTTCAATTTGGTCCAGTTCCTCGTTCATTGATTTTAACCAGTTTACATATTCACTGGATTCATTGAACTTCTTGGGTTCCACCATGGATATGAAGGCTATATGTGATTTCTCGTTGTTTTTTATTATCCTTCTCCTAGTTTTTACACCTTTGTATTTCTCACCAATTATCTAACTTGTAGGATGATTTTTTTGAGTAATTCTGGAGGAAGAATTTGATGATGTCTATTGATTTGAGTATTTTTGAGTATTTGCATCTTCATCTGACTCAATGTCTTCTCGTTCTGATTCTTGGACCTGTTCATCTTCAACTTCACCTATATCCTTTGTTTTTTATTCAATATTGTTCACCTCTCTTACTAGGACTCCTTCATCAACTTTTATTTAAATAGAATCAACCAATTTATGCAACCTTTTATTGTAACTTTTGTATCCTTTAATATTTGTAGCATACCCTGAGAAGATTCCTTCATCAGCCCTATCATCATACTTTCCAAGGTTCTCATTGTTATTCTTTATGTAGCACTTACCCCCAAAGAATTTGAAGTGTTTGATTGTAGCAGGTCTTCCATGCCACAGTTCATAAGGTGTCTTGTCACAGTGTGGTCTGAGGTGAGATTTATTAACAATATGGATTGTTGTGTGTATTTATTATACCAAGAAGATTTGACCAATGTTCTTCTCATTCATCATTGACCTGGTCATTTGCTGAACTGTTCTGTTTTACCTCTCAACTACTCCATTTTCCTGTGGGGTTCCTAGGATTGTGTATTATATTTTGATTCCATGTTTATCACAGAACTCCTTGAAATCACTTGACATAAATTCTCCTCCTCTGTCTGATATCACAACCTTTAATTTGTTGACTGTTTCATTCTCATTTAAAGCCTTAAATATTTTAAATTTCACAAATGATTCATCCTTTTCTTTGAGGAAAGAAACCCAAGTGAGTTTGGAGTAATCATCAATGATCATCATGAAGTAGTTTTCCTTCCCTGTGCCTTCCTGTCTTAATGGTCCACATAGATCCATATGAACTAATTGGATTGGTTTCTCTATTGAATTAGAGTTCTTGGATTTAAACTGTGTCCTGGTTATCTTTCCTACTTGAAAGGGTTTACACACAAAATCTTGTGCCTTTGATATTCTTGGAATATGTTTTACTGCCTCAAGAGTTTTAAGCTTGATTAACTGGTCAAAATTTATATTTCCAAGTCTCCTATGCCATAACCATCTCTCATCATGTTTGATTAGATGACACTCTTCTCTATCTTCTTTCAGCACATATACATTGTTATCTGTCTTTATGCCTTTAGCCACCACTTGTCCTAAATTTATAGACTTTATCTTATAATATTTGGAAGTGAACACCACTTCACATCCTCTATCACACATTTGACTTACACTGATAAAATTATGTTTCAACCCATCTACAAGAAGGACATCCTGAGATTTTTATTTGCCATTACTTAAACTCACCATCCCTTTACCCTTGATTTTACCTGATTCATCATTTCCAAAGGTCACATTTCATGTTTTTACTTTACTTATAGACATAAAATTATCCTTGTCTCCAGTCATGTGCTTGGAACATCCAATGTATATATACCAGGGGTCCTTTTGTTTTTGAGCTGAAAGTACTAGACCACAATTTTCACTATCTTTATTTTTCCATTTGCTGACATTTTTATCTAAGGGTTTTATCTTCGTATCTATTTTGTAATTCTTCAGATGGAAGTTTTCATCTTTGTGGCCAAATTTATGACAGTTATAACATTCGATCTCATTGTCCAGTAGTTCAAAGTGATTGGTGCTACATTGTATATTCATTGGCTTCTTAGTTCTATGTTGTAAAGATTGTTTATTTCTTGACCTCCTCGGTTGCATGTCTCTGAACATAATTTTACAATTTGGAATCTTATAATCAAAATTAGAATAGTAAAAACAATAACCATAGAAGAAATTTTGGTACCTGAGGGGTGGCCTTCTTCTTGGAAATTATTGCTCCATCTTCTGACCACTTTGTTTTTTATCAGGGATCATCTTGTCTTTATTAGATTTTGGTGAAAGAGTACTCTCATGGTCTAATTGTCTGTTGACTTGGAACTTGATCATATTTACTGGCTCTTTTCTTTCTTTATATTTTTTTCTTGAACCATTTACATAGCCCAAACCAGTATTCAACAAAGGATATCTTTGTTTGTTCAGAATGTCATTTAGTTCTGCTAAGGCTTTAATGATTGGAAGATTTTGGAGATACAATGCTTTAAACTTCTCCATCTCTTTTCTAGTTTTTACTACCTCTTCTTACAAGGCTTCACATCTTGCCTTCTTTTCTGATAATTGTTGTTTCAAAATGTCCTCTCTCTTCTTTGCCTCTTCTAACTCCACTTTTAGCAGGGAAAATTCTTCATTAGGATTTTTAGCATTGTTTTCAAACTGCATCAACAACTGTTTTTGTTTTCTTTTATTGATTTTGAGTCTGTCAATCTCTTCTAAGGCACTGATTAGTTTACCTTCCAATTCAACCACAACTTATTCATCATCAACATCAATTCCTATTCTTTTACTATCATAATCCTCTTTGGCCATTAACATAAATTCATTAATCTTATCTTCACAAGAAGAGTCACTATATGTGTCTCCTAAAGAGTCATCATTGTTTACACATAATCTTTTCTTTTTAGCAAATATCTTGAATTTGTACTTCTCTTCACCTTCAAAGTTCTGGCCCTTCTTCTTGTGTGGACACTTAGATGCAAAATGACCTATCCTTTCACAGTTAAAAAAATTGAAGGTCAACTTGTCTTGGTACTTGTCTGATCCTTTCCTTAGTATTCTCACAAATTTTTCTTCAATTTCATTAGGCTCAGAATCCTCATTCTTATCTTCCTTAAATGATCCTTCTATAGAGATGGATTTATCTTTAACTATCCTCATTTAGTATGCAGTCAACATTCCTAGAAGTTGATCAAAACCCAAATATTTTAGATCATTAAGTTCTTCTATAGAAGAGACCTTTGGGTTGAACTTATCTGGCAGAGATCTCAAATTTTCTGAACTAAAGAGGGTTCCTCAATTTTTTCACCAAGTTCTTTCACTGCATTTACTAGTTCTTCAACTCTTAGAAAGTACTTCCCAACTGTTTCATCCTCTTCCATATTTATCTATTCAAACTGTACTCTATAGGTTTGAGGATTGTCGTCCTTTACCTTCTCATTACCTTCATAACTGCTAATGAGTTTGCCCCACATTTCTTTGGTTTTTTCTAAGTGCATAACTTTTACAAATTCTTTTTCTGCAAGCCCACTCAGAATATAATTCATAGCCTTAGCATTGAAGATGAATTCTAGCTTGTCATCCTTATTAGCTAGTACAATTGGCTTTACATAACCAGTCTCTACCACATCCTAGACATCTGCACCTAAAGCCATTATGTAGGTTCTCATCCTAACTTTCTAGAAGGAAAAGTTTGTTCCATTGAACAGGGGGCCTTATTAGTTGAAGTTCCTTTATGGATTGACACGTTTAATCTTACTGATCTACCCTTAGAAAAAAGGAACTGTCTCTAATACCAAGTTTTCGACAACTGATAGGGGGGGTGAATCAGTTGTTACCATGCTTAAACAATTATGCTTATTTTAAACTCCTTATAGAGAACTCAATGACAATCACAATAATGCAGGGAGGTAAGAAATAGAATATTCAACATTAATCACACACATGAAATATACAGAGAAATATATTTCCTGAGGAAACCCATAAAGGGAAAAATATCTTCTTATTGATATGATAAGTAATCTTTATATTCTATACATTATCATTCTTATTATCACCAACTCATTGTGAGGCTACCACCTCTTTTTCATAAGATGAAACTTGTTGAGAGCACCAACTCTCTGGTTTCTCTAGCACCCACTAGAAGGAGGCACCAACTCCATGGTTTCTATATCACCCACTATAAGGAAGTACCAACTCCCTAAGTGTTCCAGCACCAACTGGGTGGAAGCACCAACTTCTAGTCACACAGGCACCAACCTATATAACAAAGAACAATAGTTCTACCTTGAATCGCCCTGCCACCCTGGTTTTTGTGGCTGCAACCAGAGGGAAGCTAAAACTCTCTGTGTTCAAGAACCCACTTGAAACTTCAAAGGACAACAGTCCTCCCTAGCACCTCCCTAGCACCCTAAAATATAGATCTTTTCTTTTCATAAATTTATCACAGTGATAAAATATTTATCAATGGTTTACCAATCTCATCATTGTTCTGCTACACTACTCTTATTTTCCTGCATCAGTGTCTACCTACACACATACCTTTCACTTTCTGATATTCTTCCTTTTATGCTCTGTGCACCATGACCATTCTATGTGCTATTTCTCTTCTTTTCATTTCAGCTGTTGCACACATCCTTCTTCTACTGACATGAATCACACTCAATAGTAGACATCATCTCTTCTCTGTTCTGCATTTTTATATTCTATGTGCACCAATTGCATCCTTTGCGCAATGCCTCTGCATTCTCTTTAGAACATCACTATACTTTCCTTTTACTGCATCTCTCCCTCATAAATGCATAGCTAACTCACAGTTGCATCTCACTTCTTCGTTCTGCATATTTTTATCATGTCGAGTCCTCTGCTTGATCATCATAGTAACTCTTCATCATATTTGGTAGTTATCCTGAGTCTGTTCGTTATCAGTGGCTTATCCTGAGATTCTTTGCGTTCTTTGGCAGTGCGACTCTTCATCTTCTCCGTCATAGTCAAACTTTATCCTCTTTGTTGCATTTATAGATTTCGACACTTTTCAATCTGTCAATTATCTCTATGACGAGTCTTCATTCGACTGGAATTTACCTCGAGACTCTTCAACTTATCTCGAGATCATCCTCCAGCTTCTCAATTTCTCTAGTCGACACAATCACTTCATTTTGGCAGTTACAACAAGTCAATTATGGCCTCTTTAGCTTCTAAGCCCCTTCCTTCACATGACCACCGACGAAGACCAAACACCTATTCAAAAGGTGCTTCCCAATTTCTTTCTAGTGAGCGCTAGATCTGTTTCATGATATGACCTTGGGTTATGAACTTCACGTGACCATGCAATTGCAGGCGCATCCATAGGTGGTTTGAGGGAAACCCGTTTTCACCCCGCAATTCAATACAAGCCTACACACATCTTTTCTCCAAAATTGTGGTTTCAATTGTCGCCTACTCATGAAATATTAAGGCTCGAACATGTTTTGGCCCAGCAATGGATCATGACCATCGATATCACTATCTTGAAGGTGCTCTTGAACGTACAATTAATATCTATCCTCTCAATTCTGCAGAACATATCTTTCCTTCCTCCATCAACGACCGAGGTCAGATTGCGACCTATCATGTTAGGTGTTTGAATGTGAGACAACCTTGACATTTCCAACTCCCAATATTCGATATAATCTATTTCAGATAAACGGTCCATGATCTTTTGTGATCTGACAACAAAGATCCCGTCAGGATATCACATTTCATGAAATTGTGCTGTGAGTTGCCTCGATTCTCCCAACTCACAAAACTCTGAAATGATTCATATCATATCAATGGTCGATATATCTCCCTCTAATCGATGTCTATGATCAATATCACGGACTCAAAATTCATATCATATCAATGGTTCAGATCCTCAGTGATCCAACGACTCAGATCATTTCGCGATTTTGCATATCGCGAATCCCTACAACTCTCACCTTTGACTTCTCCAGTTCACGAGTCAGTAAAATGATGATCTCTCACCATGTGTCCTCTTGATCCAACAGTTCATATCTCATCATGATTTCACATATCGCGAGTTCCTACAACTCTCAACTTTGATTTCTCCATATCGTGAGTAACAAAATGCTGATCTCTTGCCACCTATCCTATGTATCCAATGAACCAGATCATTTCGCAAATTCATATTTTGCAGATTTGGAGGATGGATCTTGGCTATTATCCTCTTCACAGTTATACTGGATCCAACTGTTGCTAGTCCTTCGTGGTCCGATCTAACGAGTAAGTTCTAATATCCTCCTCTACGCGTTCCTCATGTCTAGACTCTGATCAGATGACCATCAGGCATTCGAAATTGGTGATCCAACAACCATTGTTTCTCCTCCTCCTGAGCTTACACATCCTCCTAACTTGGAGGAATTTCTAAGTGTCAAATGCCTTGAACTTTGATCCTTCTGCAAGTCCTGATGACCTGGACCTCATCTGCACTTCTAGAAATTTCTATCTCTTCTTAGCTTTCTCATCTCTACATACTATTCGCTTCTCCTCTTAAGCTTACGCTTCTTTCCAATATTTTATCTCTGCATACTCACGTTATTCCTCCTAAGATTCTAGAGCTTTCTCTTCCATGTATTGGTTGTTGTTATTTCCATGCACACTCTACTTGTAAACCTTCCAACATTGTTGTTGTTCTTTCCATCAATGAAAAGCACACTTTTCCTACAAACATGCCAAAACAAATACTAAGGAACTGATCCATATTACTCTTAGGATCCATAATCCCATCACTTGAAATGACAGGTAAAAATCCTTGAGGTAGAGTTGGAAACATATGTTGTTCTCCTCGTAAATTGAGTGAGCTAGACTTAGATCTCCTTATTGGGTTTCTTTGTCTTTCGTGTATGTCTCTTTCTTCATTAGGAATTTAATTTATTTGTTCTTCTCGGTCACCCATGATTATGATACCAGTGGATTCATATTTTTAACTTTGGGTTTCTTGGTGAATCTCAAGTTTCTTACTTTTACTTCTTGTTAATGTACCTTTGTCTGATTCCATATTTTTGAAGTTTACAGTTGTCTTCTTTGTCTCAAAGCTATTGCTATTTCTTCCGCTTGAGAAAGAACTTCCCAAGTTATTTTTAGTTCTTCATGACTCCTTGTTGTTGTTATTGTTAGGTCAAACAACTGGTGCAAGATACTTATTTTATCTCTAAGTCCAACTTGTATTTGGGGTTGTTTAGGTTCTAGTAGAGTCATCCAAATTTATAGTCTGCGAAACCATCCTTTTGTTTAGATCCCTAGTATGGTTGCCAAAAATATTGATATAAAATATTGTCTTATGGTATTAAAGACAACATCACGAGGATAAATCCCCCTGCATTTTTAAAGAGGTGGAACTCCTCTATTTTCAAATAACATGCAAGAACATAAAAATTTCCTAAAAGATGACCAAGATTTATTCTTGAAATATGTATTCACATGTAAAGAGTACCCTAGAAAGGACTAGTTATCTTACAAAAAGAAAATATTTACACTATAATACAAGATTGTAAACGAAAATAATATATAGTATCATAGGATGACATTTCCATCGCATCATTCATCAAAGTAAGACACAATATTCATCCTAGGAAATGAAAATATGGACTGCATATGGAAAATAATTTTAAATGATCATTCCATTTAATGAAAAAAATATTTTGATAGACACGCATTTGAAATCTCATGCTTAGAACTTAAAGTCTGATAGATCAATAATTATATGTCTCAAATAATTCTTCGGGAACCTAAAAAAATAATAGTTATCTTTATAAAAATAAACAATAATGTCTGAGATTTCAATAAAAGTGAATTTTGTTTGTCCTTCAAAGAGGACTGGGATGGGGCTCCCGTGGACCATAAAATGAAGAGAGACCTTGAAGACAAAATAAACCAGTCAGGGGCTAGCCTTTGGCTTCACATATTTTGGAAACAAAAAAGGAAAAATGAATATTGACTGAGGAATAAAAAGTGATGAAAGAAAGAATAAGGTGACTACTTGACTTACTGTGATGGAAATTTCGAAACTCCATTTCCTTGTTGTGACATCTATTGTAGGATGTTGATGTTGTGATAGAGGTGGCATAACTAATGTAACTATGTCTTTTTGACATATATTAGTTATGTTAACCAAGGCCTTTGTTAACCATTGTTCGATGTACTCCCTCATAGAAGCAAATGTTATTTCATGTTTTGTCTTAGTTTCAAATAAGTCATTTTCTAGTTCTCTTAAATCAAGGACTAATTGATGGAGCATGTCCTCAATGTCTTTGTTCTTATTTACATACTGAATTAGGCACCTTTCTAATTCATTCTCAAAGAACTCAATTGAATCACTAAATTCATTGGCCCTTGCAACTTTTAATGTTTCCAATTTCTCCAGTAGTTGCTCCCTTGATAAAAGTATTGTATCCATTATTAAATGTGGTCCATCTAACTCTTTGGTCAAATCAACAAGTTTCAAGAATATGTCACCCATTTTAGTGTTAATAGTATCACACTCAGTCAACAAATCTCTTAGGCATTTTGTTCTCTTTAGCCAACAAGCATTGATATGTTTCATACGAACATTAGATGGAAGGTTTTGATCTCTTCGGTGTGTCTCCCTCAAACTTGAAACCTTTGTTGTGAATGTTCCCACTGCTTCCTTGTATAATCCTTCATCATTTTCTAAATATTTCTGGAGATACTCTTTAAAGTGAAAAACCCTTGTTGAGAAAGTAGTTGAGCTTTGTGCTAATTCCCAAATTTTAAGGATTAATTCTATTGTTTTCTTAATATTGTATCCAATGTGTTTTACTACAACCATTAGTAAGATATATGAACCCTTTAATTTGGAACTATTCTATGGGACATATTCAAGACTGAACAATGGGTGTATTGCAATGATAGGCTTGAAAAACAAAGGTTTTGGAATCAATTTTTTTTCTATATCAAAAATGGATTCCTTCAAGGCTTCTCCGATTGCATCATGAAATTACACAATTTGTTAGAGTGGAACCCCATGAAAAATTATTTATGACTTTCAATTCTTTGCATCCTTTTTTATTTTTCGTGTTAAGCTTTTCTATTAAAAATTTTTTGGAACTTTTTTTGTGGTAGTGTGGTGTAATGTAAAATAATCCTCTTAAAATAGTTCTAACTCTTGAGAATCCATTTCTTTAACAATCACCCTGGTTTCAATCAATCTTTTCTCTGACTAGATGGGTTCCTCTATCACATCGTCCACTTCCATGATTTTGGGACTTTCTTTAATTTAAGGTAAGTCGTGTCCCTCCTTTTGAATTTCTCTTTTTATTTTTGTGGAAGTATGACCAATATGATATTTTTCCATTGTTTTCTTAGTAGGATCCTTGTCTCCACCATTGTCTTACTTTCCAATGGATGTTGTTCTTTGTTCCTAACCACTAATTCAAGGTTTGGTCTTTGTTGAAGTACTTTTCTCGGATACAATTGGTGAATTGAGGTTTTTATTTGGTGTCTCTCTTCCCTTATATATGCAATACTCATTTTTGTTAGATAATTCTTCAATATCATTTAGGGTATCTTCAATGGATACTTCAGGGAGATTCTGTTAGAAAAACAGGATCACCGAGAAATAAAATAAAAAAATGTGGAAATAAAATACCGAAGATACATAATACAATAGAGACACAGATATACATGGTTCACCCAGTGTGGGCTACATCCACCAGATAAATTGCTAGGTCCTTTCTTTATTATTATCTAGCAAGTGAAGGGATACAACCTATAACAAACATGTTGTAACTTCCTCTTCTTTCTCTCATAGTATCCTATCTAAGAATACAATATTCACCATAATGCATAGCTGCAACACATTTCCCTCATAACAAAGGGTTGCCTTCTAGGAAAAAAACCCTAACATAATTTCTACCGTTAGATCTGCGACCTTATAATGAACTGTCCAGATTTACAATGAAATTACAATATACATTTACAAGGAAATTTTTCTTTCGGGGGCTTCTCCCTCGAACCCTCAGACCCCCTATCCGGGGGGATAGCCCCCCCAGACCCCACAGAGGGGGTAACCCCCCTCTACACTCCCCCGCATGGAAGAGTGTACATATTTTTGGGGTGTAAATACTTCATGGGGTATAAACGCGGCTGAAAACCAAACACCTATGAATAAGGAAGATGATCAAGCTCCACAACCAATAGATTCTGGTTATCTCCCCCTCCTTCAAATTCCTCGTACTTGTTGAAATATGAATCATACCTGACTAAAGTCACGTGTGCGTAAAATGAATCTTTTGTATTGAAACCCTTGATGGCTTGGGATTCCTTTAAACTGAGTTGGTCCAATTGAACGACATATTCATCTAAATGAGAGATATGTTTGACAAATATCTCTCCAAATCTCCATGGAAATTGGATAAATCATTTTTTCCTTTTCTCATTGAAAAAGTGTTCCCACTAATTATACTATATACAAACTTCAATGATGAAAATTTTGGTAATCACATAGAATGGTAACAAAAAGGGTTTCCCATGTAATCCATACAATCTCAGAAAAGTAAATTCCTACGAAGCTTCAAAAACTCCTTTCTTGGTGAGAAAGGATGAAACTTCTAATTATACCCTTGGCGTGGTAGGATCATGAATCATTTTCTTAAAAGTAGACAAAACACAATTTTGGAATTCATAAAAATTATATGGGCATTTATGCCTCCATAACACTTAGTATTAGACATAAGATGGTTCTTTCTTGAAATCAACCTTTCTTTCTCTAGAAAATTCCTCAAATATGTAACTGTAAACTATAAAAAATACCAAATATGAATTCATGTGGATTTTTTTATTTTTTATTAGGCTCCGCAACTGAAACAAAATGTCATTTGAGATGATGTGATACCATTGAATCATGGATTTTTCATGAATATCATGAAAACAAATATACACCATATGTTTTGGAACTGAGGTTGTGGACTCTAGTCCAATTAATTTGGCGAAACTCCAGGAAACTCTTTATATGGGTACTTTAGAGAGCATACCTCAACCTAAGAAAAATTGATGTCAATTCTCGGGCTTGTGAGGTAACTTTTGAGAAGTTGTATTCCTCCTCAATGTTCTTTTAGAAAATCATATGCCTATGCCTTCTTGAATAACATAGTGGCATTGGTAAGTCACAACATCCTCCTAAACACTATAGTGGACAAAGAAATAGACAATTTTCCTTGTATTTGGATGATTCTTCACTCTGTATCAAACTTATTAGCACACTCGAGTACCATCTCTTTAAAATCCACTAGCTCCAATATACACTCAACCAATGCAATTTATGAAATCTGAACTTTGTTCAATTCCTTCTCTACGCGTGGGAGAGACAATTACCACTTATATGTTTGTGACCACCGAAATTGGTGGTCTTCACATCCAAGGGTGTTGAAAGTGTCACCAAAATATAAGTCTTTCTTTTTATTTGACATGTCTTTACGCAATTTTCCTTTTTAAGAATAGGTGGTGCTCCTGTAAATATAATATTTTACATCATGGTGTTTAATTATTTGATTATTTTACCACATATTTCCTTGATTATCAACTATTGTAGCTCTTATTTCAAAGTTTCCAGTTTGCACAGTCTAATTTTGGATTTATTGCAAATATTTTACAAAGGTCACACCACTTAATAAAGGTATTAGATTCACACAAGTGATGGTTGATGTGGTGGTGGGGAAGTAAAGTCATTGGGAATGGTGATATGGTATAGGAAAACATGAAAAATGTTTAAGTATGGAGGTGCAAAGTGAGGAATGGAAAGTGTAATATCTTGAATGTGGGATTGCAAGATGTGGGATTGCATGAGAAAGAAAACAGAGGTAAGAGGGACTCCCACATCCACATTGATGAAATAGGTTAAGTATAAGAAGGTTCTATTTTGTGGGTTGCGAAAATTATTAGTCATTCTGGACGTGAAAATACGAGATGCAAGATTTCAGGTCTAGGGAAAACGTGAATGAAATCAAAGGGATGTCCTGCATCCACATTCGAGAAATCAGCTACATATGAAAAAGGTAAGAAATGTATTATGCATAATTTGGAAATAGGAGAGACATTTTGAGTGTTGTGGGTTTGTAGGTTATGGGACTCAAGTATTTGAAAGATGAGGAGTGGTTTGGTCTCTCGTAATGGGACTTCCACAACAAAGAAAAAGTGGCTAAGTGTTGAGATCAACGAGTAAGAAAAGTAACTAAGTATAGAATTGTGGGTTTGTGGACCTATGGATTTGATGGTAGCCCAATCCACAACCCATATTTCAAAGGGAAAAAAATTTTAATTATAGAATATACAAAAAATATGAGAGGAGAAAGAAAAACAATAAGGATGGATATATATACACTAACATTGATCAACAAATGTAGATCACCACCTTCCTTCCTAACCCACTTCCATGTTCTGCATCATATCCTTCCCTCTATTGTGATATGCTTGAATGTCAACCATATCGACCTAATGTGTGAGGGGAAGGTTACAGAGGGACCCAGCCAGGAGGGGAACCCAATTTCTCTACAAGAAGAAGTCAAACTACTACTAGACATGAATAGGTGTGGTGAGGGTTCTCTCTTTCCTCGCTTTATGTCTCCTTATTTATTCTTTGTTTATTTCCTTTAAGATGGCACAAATCGATTGTGAGAAAAAAAAATGGTAGAAAACACGCCAAAACAATTATAGGGGTTAATATGGAGGAACCAAAATAAAGTAGCCTTGGTGAGATAGGGCTCCAAGATACAGGAGTCACAGATACTAATGTGAAACACCAAAGGAAACAAATCTGCAAAATACTCAATTATTGTGGAGAGCGTAGGGTACAATGAGGGTTTATAATCTTAGTTTACTAGGGGATCTCCATTTTCCCATCCCGCAATAACAATGGAGGATTTAGCAAGAGCATGGGGTTCTTTTATGGTAGATTTATTTCAAAAGGATGAAAGAAACATAGACAAAATATTGGTTTTTGTAAACATAAAGCAATATAAGGGGATTCTAAAGTATAGGTAGACTTGAAGGCTAAGGAAACCACTTAAGAAAAAATTCACAATGGACTTTCCAAAAGTGAACAAAATATCCTATAATGACTCTCAAGATAGTGTGGAGCAAGTAGAAATTAAGGATCTCGAATAAAATTTGGGAAGAGCGGAGGTTTTCGAAGAAAAGAAAGAAGACAAAAAAGTAGTTAATCATGACAAAAAAGACTAATATAGCCCAATATCAACACCATTAATGTGGTCATTTGAGCTATATGTGAAAGAAATCATGGGCATGAAAAGGAGACTTGAAATTTTAGAAGAGAAAAGATGGTATGAAGGAAACAAAGTAGATGAAATTGTTTACATCCCCAATATGATCGCCCAAAATGTTGATAAAAAATAGTCTTATGGTCTTAAAGAAAACATCACAAGGATAAATCCCCCTTCTTTTTTAAAGAGGTGTCACTCCTCTATTTTTAAATAACATGCAAGAACATAAAAATTGCATGAGATAGGACCAAGCTTTATTCTTGAAGTATATCTTCACATGCAAAGAGTACCCTAGAAAGGACTAGGTATCTTACATAAAGAAAATATTTACACTATAATACAAGATTGTAAACCAAAAGAGTAAATAGTATCATATAATGACATTTCCATCACATCATTCATCAAAGTAAGACACAATATTCACTATTGGAAAGTAAAATAAACACAATATTCACTATAGGAAAGGAAAATATGGACCGTATATGGGAGAGAATTTTAAATGATCATTCCATTAAATGAAAAAAATATTTTGATAGACACACATTTGAAATCTCGTTCTTAGAACTCAAATTTTGAGAGATCAATAATGTTATGCTTCAAATAGTTATCCGGGAATCTCAAAAAATAATAGATGTCTTTATAAAAATAAACAATAATGTATGAGATTTCAATAAAAGTAAAAAAAAATTTTCCTTCAAAGAGGAATGGGATGGGGCTTCTGCGGACCATAAAATGAAGAGAGACCTGAAAGACAAAATAAATCAGTCGGGGGTCAACCTTTGGTTTCACAGATTCTGTGAACAAAAAAAGAAAAATGATTGTTAACTGAGGAAGAAAAAGTGATGAAATAAAGAACATGGTGACTACTCGACTTACTGTGATGGAAATTTTGAAACATCATTTGCTTGTTGTGGCATCTATTGCAGGATGTTGTTGTTTCACTAGAGGTGGAATAACTAATGTAACTACGTCTTGTTGATATATATGAGTTATATTAACCAAGGCCATTGTTAACAATTTTTCAATGTGCTCCCACATTGAAGCAACCGTTATTTCATCTTTGGTCTTAGGTTCAAATAACTCATTTTATTGTTCTCTTAAATCAAGGCTTAATTGATGGAGCATGTCCTCGATGCCTTTGTTCTTATTTACATACCAAACTAGCCACCTTTCTATCTCATCTTCAAAGAACTCAATTTAATCACTAAATTAATTTTCCCAGGAAACTTTTAATGCTTCCAATTGCTCTAGTATTTGCTCCCTTGATAAAATTATTGTATCCATTATTAAATGTGGGTCATCTAACTCTTTGGTCACATCAACAAATTTAAAGAATATGTCACCCCTTTTAGTGTTAATAGTATTACACTTAGTCATCAACTCTCTTAGGCATTCGATTATCTTTATCCAACAAGCATTGATTTGTTTCATGCGAACCTGAGAGGGAAGGTTTTGATCACTTCGGTGTGTCTCCCTCAAAATTGAAACCTTTGTTGTGAATTTTCCCATTGTTTCCTTATAGAATCCTTCATCGTTTTCTAAATATTTCTAAATTCTTAATATTGTCTCCAATGTATTTTCTAACAACCATTACTAATATAGATGAACCCTTTAATATGGAACTATTCTATGGACGTATTCAAGAATTAACATTGATTGTATTGCAATGATAGGATCGACAAATAAAGGTTTTGGATTTAGAGCGTTTGCTAATTCCTTTATTCTCTCTTTTAAAACCATTTTTTTCTATATTAAAAATGGAGTCCTTCAAGGCTTCTTCGATTGCATAATGAAATTACACGATTTTTTAGGGTGGAACCTCATGGAAACCGTTTTTTGACTTCAACTTCTTTACAACTTTTTTTATTTTTCATGTTTACCTTTTCTATTAACACTGTTTTGGAAATTTTGTGGTAGGTCATGTTGTGTGAAAATAATCCTCTTCAAATATTTCTAGCTCCTGAGAAGCCATTGTTACACATATTTTTGGTCACTCTAGTGGTTTTTCTACAAGGTTGTATTCAGGCTCCCAACAAGGACTTTCTGCCTGAGAAAGATGACTATTGTCTTCCTCCAGAAAACACATTTTTGAAGAGAGTTCATAGGCTGCCTATGTATTAGGGTGCGAGAATGGCTGATTCTCACAGGTCACCCACATCTAGGGTGCGAACTTCTCGCAGGCTTCTCTATAGGTAGGGTGCGAACCTATTTTTAAGCTTGGAGAAAAGAAGAAGTCTCGAGGGTTTTAGAAAGGGATCTTCTAGAGGATGAGTTGGCATTCGTATGGTTGCATCTTACTGACTTATCTGATTTGGTGGGATCATCCTCATCCATGTAACCATCTCTCCTTCTCCTATATATTGAAAGGTTTCTCATGGAAAAGGTTAAGCAAGATTGAATGAAGAATTGGTGAAATAATTGTGTGAGGAATTCTGCTTGGATAAGAGATTGGGGCTCTCATTTGACCTATCAAGATGGGCTAGATCTTATTCATATGATTATAGAATGAGTGTGTGTTGGAACCAAGGGCCACCAAAAGGAATCTTGCAACATCAAGGAGATCAGGTTGTAATCTTCTATTTCCATATAATATGATACAGAGGCGTGTCCCTTTCCCATAAAACCATTATTGTTTTATTGTGTAATTCCTTGATCATATGCATAGGTTGAATTTTGAATATACTTTGTTATCTTCACTTTGGTTGGTTTGTGCTTTCTTGGACTTGATTGCACAAGAGCACCGGAGTGAAGTGGAAACAACAGAGACCTAAGGAAGCGATCTAAAGGTATGTTACTTGTTCCTCTCTGCTAGTAGATTCAATGGTCACGACTTAGGGAAAGAGTAGTGCCTTGTCTTGTTTTGTTCTAGATCTAGGTGGATATATTCATGTCCGCACTTACCAATTTGTCCGATAATAAAATTGGCAACTCCGAGGATAGTTTTTACGTCTCTAAGGAAACCTCGTTAAAAAATGAAACAGATGTTCTTGAGCATGGTTTTATGATTTCAAGCTCGTTAAAAAATGAAACCATTTCCGAGGATAGTTTTCGCATCTCTGTAGCAACCTCATTAAAAAATTAAATGGAGATTATGAGGATAGTTCTGCATCTTGTGGAAACCTCGTTAAAAAATGAAAAAACTTCCCCCTCTCCATTTGGGTCAAGTCCTACATATAGTATTTGAAGCTTCCTTTCATTCTCCTTCGCAGTTGGATGAAATGAAGCTTGAGGGGGAATGCTTTCAACCTCTAGAATTCTTGTTGAATTTAGAGCCGCTAGTTTCCTAAGTTGGGGGCTAAGTACCAACCATCCCTGTGTTATGTATTGGTAAGTCCAAGCATAGTTTTCTATAGTTCAAGCTTGTGTAAAATGTTGGTTGTGGAGCCTGATTATCTTCCTGATTCAGAGGCTTTTTACTTTCAGCCGTGTTTATACCCCATGAAGTATTTACACCCCAGAAGTATGTACACTCTTCCACATAGGGGAGTACAAAGGGGGGGTACCCCCTCTGTGGGGTCCAGGGGGTCTGGGGGCAAGCCGGCCCCCAGCGGGGGTTCGGGGTCGAAGCCCCCAAAGGAAAAATTGCCTTGTAAATTTATATTGTAATTTCATTGTAAATCTAGACTGTTCATTATAAGTTCATGGATCTAATGATAAAGATTATATTAGGGTTTTTTTCCCTAGAAGGCAACTCTCTTTTATGAGGGAAATGTATTGTGACTATGATTGATGGCAAATATTGTATTTTGAGATAGGAGACTGTGAGAGAAAGAAGAGGAAGTTACAACGGGTTTGTTGTAGGTTGTATCCCTCCATATGTTGGATAATAGTAAAGGAAGGATCTGGCAATTTCTCTGGTGGACGTAGCCCACACTGGGTGAACCACGTAAATCTGTGTGTTTATTTTATTACTCCACGGTCCTGTTTTTCTAACAACTGGTATCAGAGAGAAAGGTAACTCGTAGGAAAAGAGAGTTCCTGGTTCGAG
>JASDQU010105350.1:95583-138266 GCA_032191745.1 Picea mariana | reverse complement strand
GTTTTTTCAAACGAGTTACCAGGGTTACCTCCAGAGAGGGAGCTTGATTTTACTATTGAGCTAAAACCTGGTGCAGAACCAATATCCAAGACTCCGTATCGGATGACGGCGCTGGAACTTTGTGAATTGCAAATGCAGTTGAAGGAGTTACTCGACTTAGGGCTAGTAAGGCCCAGTGTCTCACCTTGGGGCGCACCGGTAATTTTTGTAAAGAAAAAGGATGGATCCTTACGACTGTGTATAGACTATAGGGACTTGAACCGTGCTACAGTGAAAAATAGGTACCCAATGCCGCAAATAGATGACCTCTTCGATTAGATGAAAGGAGAAGCGGTATTCTCAAAGATCGATTTGTGATATGGATATCATCAGTTAAGGATTAAGGAAGGTGATATCCCAAAAACTGCCTTTCGAACTCGGTTTGGACATTACGAGTTTGTTGTAGTACCTTTCGGATTGACCAATGCACCAGCAGTATTCATGAGCCTCATGAACGGTGTATTTCAGAAGTACTTAGACCATTTTGTATAAGTTTTTCTGGATGACATTCTCATCTATTCCAGGAATGAAAGAGAACACGAGGAACACTTACGAATAGTGTTGTCTTGCCTTAAAGAGAACAAGTTGTATGGGAAGTTGTCGAAGTGTTCCTTCTTCCAGAAAGATATCCACTATTTAGGCCATATCATTTCAGGCGAAGGAATCTCGATGGACCCAGAAAAGGTAAAGGCCATTCTGGAATGGCCAGTGCCGAAAAATGCACATGAGGTGAGAAGCTTCATGGGGCTAGCGGGTTACTACCATAGATTTGTGGAAGGATTCTCAAAAATAGCGAAGCCCATCACCACTTTTCAACACAAGGGGGTCAAGTATGAATGGATAGAAGAATGTAATAGTGCATTCATTGAGCTTAAGAGGTTACTAACTAGTGTGCCAATTCTACGAGTACCAGATATGAAAAAGGACTTCATGGTCTACACGGATGCCTCGAAACAAGGGTTGGGGGCCGTGCTAATGTAGGATGGAGGAGTGATAGCTTATGCGCCAAGGAAGCTGAAGAAGAACAAAGAGTTATACGCGACTCATGATTTATAGTTGGCAGCTGTAATGCTAGCTATGAAACTTTGGAGGCACTATCTTGTGGGGAGAAATTTTGAACTCAAAACGGACCATCAAAGCTTAAAACACCTCTTCACTCAAAGAGATCTTAATGCCAGGCAAAGGCGATGGAGTGAGTTTATGAGTGAGTATGATTTTGGTATTTCATATATAAAGGGAAAGGAAAATGTGGTCGCAGATGCTTTGAGTAGGAGACCACGTATCTTCTCCTTGGTGACCTTAAAGGTCAGTCTGAGGGAACAGGTGTTGGCACAACTACTAGGAGATAGTTGGTATTTAAAGGTTACTTCAGACCTCCAGAGCAGGAGGTAGATAGACCCAAAGTATGAAGGATATAATATAGAAACAGACGGATTGTTAAGATATCGAGGAAGGATGTACATCCCGGAAAATGGGGATATTCGAAACATCATACTGAAGGAAGCCCATAGATCACTGTATTGTGCACATCCGGGTGTGAAGAAGATGTACGTAGAAATGAGGAAACTCTTCTTTTGGGTAGGCATGAAGCACGATATAGTCCATTTTGTTGCCATATGCCTAGAGTGTCAACAAGTGAAGGCCGATCACCATCACCCGGCAGGACTCCTACAACCACACGATGTTCCTATGACCAAATGGGAAGTCATCTCAATGGATTTTTTTGTAGGGTTGCCACTCACATCTCATAGACACAATGCCATTCTTTTGATAGTGGATAATCTAACCAAGAGTGCTCATTTCATTCTGGTTAGAGACACTTACGATGTTACTGATGTGGCACGAGTGTTCATAAGCGAGGTTATTCGTTTGCATGGGATACCTAAGAAGATCATTTCAGATAGGGACTCTAGATTCACATCTAGATTTTGGATGAGTTTATAGTCAGCATTGGGGACTCAGTTGAACTTAAGCACAGCTTATCATCCTGAAACAGATGGGAAAACTAAGAGAGTAAATCAAGTTATGGAAGACATGTTTAGGATGTATGCAATGGATAATCAAACCCAATGGGAGAAGTACCTACCTTTGGTAGAGTTTGCCTATTATAACAGTTATCATAGTTCCATCAGAATGCCACCATACGAAGCTTTGTATGGAAGGCCATGCAGAACACCACTGAGTTGGGACATATTAGAAGACTGAGTAACAGTTGGGCCAGAATTGATTCAGGAAATGGAGGAACAGGTGATTCAGATCAGGCAGAGACTAAAGGAAGCACAGGATAGACAGAAAAGTTATGTGGATGCACACAGGACCGACTGAAATTATGAAGTGGGGGACCAAGTTTTCATTCATATCAGGCCTAATAAGAGTACCATACGGTTCGGAAAGGGGACAAAGTTGTCACCTCAGTTTATAGGGCCATTTAGGGTCCCAGAGAAAATTGGACCCGTTGCCTATCATCTCATACTACCACCCCACTTGCATAAAACTCATAATGTATTTCATGTATCTGTTTTACGTCATTATGTTGCTGATGAATCACATAAACTAAATTGGAAGGAATTGCAGGTATCAGACATGGGAACCCTCATGGTAGAACCGTTATGCATATTGGACCGTAGAGTCCGGCAGCTCAAAAACCATCTGGTAGACCAAGTTAAGGTCCAGTGGAACAAGTATAGTCCAGGATCTGCTACTTGGGAGGACGCCGAGACACTACGGCGAGACTATCCCTCACTATTTTGACCACCTTGAGAATATGTTTCTTGAAGGTGGCGTGTAAGTAACACTACCTTTTGACTTAGATAACCAAGATTACCCGAGGCCTATACATTTTATTTCCCAGTCACAATGAAACTATTAAGTGATACACTTAAACTTTAAACTTATGAACTGTGATGAATGTTTAAATGTTACTTATGATGATGCATGTAATACGATCTATTATGTGAATGTAAATTTTACGAATGTTTAAATGTTATTGATGATGATGTATATGATGCGACATATTGTGAGAAAGTGAAATTGTTGAATGTTTAAATACTATTAGAATGATGTTGGATACAATGCAGCCTATTTTGAGCAAATGATAATCTCATGAATGAATGATGAGTTTGAATTATGGGATATTATGAAATCTAATTCTATGTGGAAGACTTCGATGTTGATCTATCGGTACAGGGATACCCAAAGTGAAATAATGATAGTATGCAATTATATGATGATAATGTATAGAAATGTATGAGTTGTGTTGCAGACTGATCTGCAGGATATGGGCTATGAAATAGCCAAGTGATAATGATGACGAAAGTGGATATCAGAACCACTAACTGAGAAACATTATGGTATAAATAATGTATGTGCAATTTATATTGATTTGGATGCATTGCTATGATATGTGGATTAGTGCATGATTTTGGTACTAACACTGCCCAAAACCAAATAAACGATGACAAAACCTCCAGCAACACAGTGCCCCTGTATGTTCCATAGTAGGGTGTTGACCCTAGTTCTGATAGGAGGGGTGGAGGCATTTCCCACCGTGTATCCTCCGAAACCTGAAGTCATGGGAGGACAGTGGTAGTTCACGCTCCCCAGGTCGTGTGATGATGACTGTCAATTGCCTGCTAGGGAAGCTTGGTCGAGATAGCGACACTTCCACTTACGGGTTCTATTTGGAGTTAGGTCAGTATAGCTGACGCTCCAAGATAGTCTAGCAGAGGACGGATAGGAATGGAGTTGGAAGTAGGTTAGGGAGGAAGGATGAGTAGAATAGTTGAGACTATATGGAGATCTGTCTTGTGGTGGGAGTTGATGAAGAAAAATGTGTATATATGAATATTCATTATTATGTAACTAAACCACAGTTGTTGAAAATAAATTATTGAGCCGGATCATTGTGATTAAAGAATTTCTCTAACAATTGATTGACTTTTTTCTTTTATAAAAGACTAGTCTTTCTGATTGGATTGAATGCATACCTAAATTATTAAAGGATGAAAGTTTGATTATTAGTACGTGCACGAGATTTGCATGTACTAGCTACACATGCATTTCTTATACATATACACTAGTATGTATGAGCTTCTGGTCTTACTTACTGATAATGTCAGTTACTTGTTGTGAATGTGTGAACCATGTTCTTTTCCTTTGTACCATCAGACACCTTAAACTTTGGGACGAAGTTTCTTGAAGGGTGGGTGTATGTAACGACCCTAATTGGATACATGCTTAAAGATTATAAAGTAAAATTAATTAAAAGAAATTAATTATGGTTAACTGAGTAATAATTCAAACTAAAGATCACATTTAATGACCNAAAGTTTCTTGAAGGGTGGGTGTATGTAACGACCCTAATTGGATACATGCTTAAAGATTATAAAGTAAAATTAATTAAAAGAAATTAATTATGGTTAACTGAGTAATAATTCAAACTAAAGATCACATTTAATGACCTGTGAAATAAAATTAAAAGATCAATGAAAAATGATATAAAAATGGTGGTGTATGCAAAGAGGGATAGCCATGGATCCCGAGAAGATAAAACATTAAATAATGACGAGGATGGAGGATGGAGGGTGGTTGAAGGAGTAACTGCAGGAGTCGGTGAAGGAGGAATAAGGGAGAAAAGAAGGTTTACGTGAAGGGATGATCAGTCGACAGAGGAGGGATTCTGAGGACTGCGGTTGCTATGAGCAGAGATTTTTCTGAGGACTTTTGAACTTGCTGTGGGCACAGAGTTTTGGCACTGTGGATTTTGATCAGGGGAGGCACTGAGTTGCTGGAGGTTTTTGGCACGGAGGGCCAGGATATCCATAGATATCCTGGAGCTAGGTAGTTTTCCTAGTTGGCAGGGAGGACAGTAGTTTTGGGCAGTTATTTTCCTGTTTGTGGCAGGATTGATCCAGTAGCAGGAAGCAGGAAGGCAGCAGCGAGGCACAGAGGCAACAGAAATTAGCATCAGAACCAGGTACATTGTTAAGTTATGCATTTATTTCTTTCTGCCATGAATTTAGTATTTATTGATAAATCTAAGTTACTGAAGTTGTTGTTATGAGAATCACTATTATGCTAAGAAGTTATTGTTTCAGTTTACGAGATGAAATGTTTTTGAATCTTATTGATGTTTAGAAGTTTATGGTTGTTACAGTATCTTTCCATTCTGGGCTGATCCCCCTAACATAACTCTTCCAGAAACTGATCTCCCAACCTAAATTGTCCTATTTATGGTGCTTCCTCGTGTACATATAAGACATATTGGTATATTATTAGAAACACATATTAATCTTGGTGATGATTATGAGTTGTTGTATTATTCTTGTTTGATGCACATCTTTGAGAGTTATCTTGGTGAGTAGATATGATTTGGTTGATAAGATTGATGGTACATGTTGATTACATATTATTTGGTACAGGTTGGTGCATGGTTGATGCACTTTTTTATGGTATAGGTTGATTACAAGTTGAGGTATAGGTTGATGCATGGTTCAGGCTATTGGTATAGGTTGTTTGGTGCAGGTTGTTTGGTATAGATTTACAACAGTATATTTCACAGTGATAGTGTGACAATGGTTCCATCATTCTACTTATACGTTAGGGTAGTTTGACGGGGCAAGGACAAGTGGTTGTAGCCACCTTCCGATTGTAGCCAAAGAACATAGCGGGTTGTAGCTAGAGAATAGGGGAGTTGGAGCTTCCCTCAGGTTGTAGCATGAGAAAATAGGGTGTTGGAGCCTCCTTCCAGTTGTGGTTGGAAAACAAAGGAAGTTGGTGCTTCCAATGAACGTAATTCTTAAAGAAATATAAGAAAAAACATTATGTAGTTTTCTCCCACTTTGGGTTTCCACGTAAAACACTGGTGTACTGTGTATGTGTGTGATTGGTCATTTGTTCATTGTTTATTTACTCTGGAACTATTATATGATAATGATACATTGATATAACACTTTCATTTTATGGAGAAAGGGGATTAAATTTCTTTATTACTGATTCACCCCCCCCTCTTATTAATCCAAAAATTGGTATCAGAGTCAATTATTTCAGGAAACAATTTAACCATTGGAAGGAGATCATGGATTATTTTGAGAATGGAGTACCAATGTTTAATGGTCATAATGGTTTTAAGTATGAGATGTGGAGTAGAAGAACAGAAGTATTTTTATAGGCACATGGGCATTATATTTGGCTATTTGTTGTTACAGGATATGATAGTTCAAAAAGGGAAAAGACTGCAACCAAAAAGGAATTGAAGAAGAATAAAAAAATAGCAATGGATTTCATCTAGGAAGGATTACCTAATCCAGTAAGAGAAAATGTTGGTAAATTTTCATCATCCAAAGAACTTTGGGATAAGTTACATGACATATATTCTTGACCCATCGCAGATTCAGAAAATGACAAAGAAGATGCAGATAAATATCAAGAAGAATTATGTTCACCATGTCAAACAGATTCAAAAGATGAAGAATACATAATCAACAGAGGTATGTTGTTTTTCTTTAATTGTGAAAAATGTGGACATCTTGAAATAGAATTCCATGAAGGAAATGAGACATAAAAACTAATTGAAAAGGAATACAATTATGAAGTAGAATTGATTAATTATTTAGATGAACTAAGATAAGAAAAAAAGTCACTCAAGAAAGAATTGATGAAACAAAAGGAAAGTGTTCACATTTTTGAAGAATCCCAATAGGTCATTGAGAACTTAAGAACTTGGCTAGAAGAATCTAGAAAGATCGAAGAAAATATTGAATATCAAAAGAAGTATTTGGAAGCCGACATAGAAGCACAGAAGGAAGAAGTAGAAATAAGAGAGAAGATATTGACAGATCATATTAAGGAAATAACTAACGATCTAAACCAGCTTGAGGCAGAGTTTGGTCAAGAAGAGAAAGGACTTGAAGAAGAAATAATCACATTAAAAATTCATCTTGAAGAAGCGAAAAGAATAGAAGAAGTCATGAAGTCTCAGATAATGAGGAAAGAAGAAGAGGTTGAGAAGCTTGAAGAAGAAGTTGTCACATTGAGAAGTAAAATCGTGAAGCTCAATAAGAATGTTGAAGAGACAAAAACATCCACATCAGTTATAGAGAATGAAGAGAAGCACTCAAGTTTGCTAGAAAATAAGAATGAAGAAAATAGAAAGAGTTATGCAGAAGTACAGAAAGGAAGGAATCATGGTCAACCAGAATCTAAGAAAACTATTGAAGATACATCTTCAATAAGACCATTCATGTTCAATCCACATAGAAGCTTCAATCATGAGCATGATCAGTCAAGGAAGAAATTCAGAAGGAATACACCACAAAGAAGATCATTCACTCCTAGATATGCAAATTTATTTTATGGTCATTATTTTTATTGTACTAATTTTGTAAATAAGTTTGCAGATTGCAGGGATTATAAAATAAATGTTCAAGCAAGAAGTGCATATGTGGCCCCACGTAACATTGAATGTTATAAATGTCATAACTATGGACACATAGCTAGTGATTATAGAAGCATGATCGATACTTCCATGAAAGAGAACACTAATATAAGATATAAGAAATTATGGATAAGAAAAAATGAAGAATAGGTGAACAAAGACTAGGTCCCAGAGATCACAAGATTGGCAATACAACGATATGAAGAAAATTCTACAGAGAAAAAGAAAATGTCAGATATGGAAAGGTTTGGAAAATAACTGAAAGAAAATAAGGACAGGTAAATAAGGAACATGGTCAAGAGATTGTACTTTCAGGCATTGTAGTGAAACATGAATCAACAGACAAAAAGAAATAATTTAGAGCTCAGAGAGATGTTGAATATACCAATGAATATGATGACAAGTTTACCAATGAAGATGATGATGAATACACTTCAGAGTAGGAATTGTTCTAAGCCATATGGATTAGAGACTCCCAGGTAATATGAATATTAGACAGGGGGAGTCTATGCGATAGTTGTGACATACCAAATAACCATCGTTCGAGAAGCTTGTAGATTTTGAGAATAAAAATTCAGAGTAGTCAGTTAGTAGAAGTACAATTTGATAGGTTAATCAAGACTTCATGATAGTATAGTGATAAATGGGTCAGCATTATGGACAGTTGCGCAAGTAGAGTATTGGACAGTATGGATAGAGATGGATTTGTAAGATCACTTAGAAGGTTTGGAAAGATATATGATAGTGGATTAGAGCATGGATTCATATATTGGTTTAGAGAGTGTTTCAGAGACAAAGGAAAATTATCATAATGGATGATAATTACATAGGAATTGGCTCGAACAATGCTAATGGATTCAAAATTGACAAATATTTTTTGGACACATGCAGTGTATACAACAATTCACATTCAAAACAAAGTAATGCTCAGAAACAACAATGACAAAAATCCCTACGAACTAGGAAAAGGAAGCACATACAATAGCCTCTACATCAAGATATGTCAAAGAAACCAAGGATTTTTTATTTCTCAAACTAAGTATATCAGATAAATGCTAAAGAGGTTTGGAATGGAAGATTGCAAACTAGTTACCACTCCTATGAAAACTAGTTGCAAGTCTAGCAGACATGATGATTCAAAGTCTACATACTAGAGGTAATACACATCAATGATTGGTAGCTTTCTATATCTGAAAACATCTATACTAGATGTAACGCAGGCAGTTGGGTAGGTGGCACGATTTCAAGCAGCACCAAAGGAATCACATGTATTAACAGTGAAGAGGATTTTCAGATATCTCAAAGGAACATAAGATTTTGGATTATGGTATCCAAAAGGAAAGGATCTATCACTTATTTCCTACACAGATACATATTGGGCAGGTTGCATTGATGACCGACGAAGCACTAGTGGATCAGGGTTCTACTTAGGTGAGTGTTTAGTATCATGGTTAAGAAAGAAACAATCATAAGTTTTCTTATATACAGTCGAGGCAGAGTATATTGCAACAACAACATGTTGTACACATGTTCTATGGATGAAACAAACTATGAAATATATACAGGTTGAGTATGATGGTCCCATTCCAATCTATTGTGATAATACAAGCGCCATCAATATCTAAAAAAACCCGGTGATGCACTCCAAGATGAAGCACATTCCAATCAAGTATCACTTTATATGGGAACAAGTTGAAGAGAAGAACATCTGAGTTGAATATGTGGGCACAAAAGAACAAGTGGCATACATCTTTACAAAACTTCTTCCACAGGAAGCGTTTGAGTATCTTTGCCAGAGACTAGGAGTAATTTCTACTCCAAAATGAATGCTTATATTATATGTATTAGAAATACACGAGGTATATTTATCAGATGCAAAGGTAAATTCTTGGAGAGAGAGCATAGAGGCATTCTTCCAAGGGGAGTGATTGTCACAAGCGAAGAATGAGAAATATGAATTCAGAGTGATATCCTTTGTCAAAGGGGGAGATATTATTCATATGAAGGTAGAGAAAGTAATTAGAGAATTATAAACACAAAGAAAAATCAAAGGAATGTAGACATGGGGAGCAACCCCAAGGAGAGTTCAGTTAGGGGGAGCATCCCCAATGGGAGATACCCTTTTCCATTGATTTCAAAGGGGGAGAGATAGAAACATTGATGAGGAGAATAAGCATGAATGTTATCATGACTAAGTGTTTCCATCAATGTTGGTGTTTCCATCAATGCCAAAGGGGGATATTGTCGGAAAGCTGGCTTAGGTTAATGGAAAATTGGTATGGATTGTTAGTTTTCATTGATTTCAACCATTGGAGAGTGATATTGTAGATTGATTTCAACCCTTAGTGATTGATGTCAAACCTTGAAGAAAGTCTGGTAGTGAATTATGGTAGCACAAAGGTTTGGGTAATGGACCCAAGGTTGTTTCATTTATAATGGTATGATTTTTAATATATTTGAAGGTAATAATATTCTATATGGATATTACATGTCATTCCATTTTTGGTGGTATGTGGAACATCACATAACTCCTCATCGTTCGAGAGTTATGGCCACGAGAAGTTGGAGAACCCAAGTTTGGGTAATGGACCCACGTTTGTTTGATTGATAATTGTATCAGTTTTGATATATTTGCAGGAAATAATATTTGATATGGATATTACATGTCATTCCATTTCCATTGGTATGTGGAATGTCACATAAATCCTCACGGTTAGAGAGTTATGTTCATGTGAAGTTGGAGAACCCTCATGAGTCATCTAGAAGCCCCAAAAGGTCAAAGTAGTCAAAGTGGTTTACGAGATTTTAGAAGGTAAATAATAAAGCGAAGTGAGGAGTGTACTATAATTCAAAGTGAATACAAAATAAATTATTTAAATAATAAATTTAATGGAGAAATTAGAAGTGGATTAACCCTAAAATAAGGAAAGTGGGTTAAGATGGTTAAAAGGTAACTGCTTGAGGAAGCTACATGAAAGTATAAATAAGAGGCAAGGCTCTCTCATTTTAATGACACTTGAACATATTGAATATATACAGGTGACTGAGGTAACCAAAGGATATCTAAGCTCAATTTCATAGGGAAGTTGAAGTAATGAAGGCCGAAATTCAAGGGAGGATAAATTATTTTGATGATGCTTTCTAAGGTATGTTATTTACAGGTCATCTCACCATTTTCGCAATAATTTTTTTTCTAGAATGATTTAGATCATGAAATTGGGAGTTCATTGAGGAAACATATCCACATATCTTTGATAAAAATTTCATCTTGTGGGTCATTGTATTTTTGGAGTTACACTCCGTGGAAAATAGGGTTTGTGGCTAGTCCTGAAACTAGTCTAAAACAACTGTTTCGGGTAAAAATGTCATAACTTCTTCATAAAAGATACAAATTCAGTAAGAAAAAATGTATAGGTTATAGTACAGTCTGTAGTATTTTATGTACAATTTTCATATCCATACAACAAATATTTCATGCGGGGCACGCTCTACAAGTTCACTCTAGAATAAGCCATAATTCAACAAGGTATGCCATTTTTTCTATAACTCCTTTTCTGAGAGGTTCCAAGTAGTGAAACCTGGAGGAATTGCATAAAACACATTGAATAACATTGTGTACTATTTTTAGATATTTATTCATTACAGGTACATAGTTATGATTATTTCAAGTTAGGGTTGTTGACTAATCCAAAACTAGTCATGTGAGACTAAAGTAAAGTTTGATGAAAATGATAGTCTCTTTTTGTTAAAGTTAAGGAAGGTTTATAGGTATGTAATCATATACAACATGTATATTACAGAGTTACAAATCATATTTGGATGATGAAATTGATGAGGGCTTTTGGTTGAGGTACATGTTGGGTACATGGTTGGGACAAGTAGTTGATGAGTTGGCACATACATGAGGTGTATAGTTGATGATGTTGGTACATCTTGATGAGTCATAGTTGATGAGTAGTTGATACGTGATTGGTACATACTTGGTACATGGTTGGACGCACTTGTTAGTAGTATTGTTGACACATGGTTTATGGATGACGTAACATACCTGTATTGTTATATTATTAGAAGCACATATTGATCTCGGTGATGATTATGAGTTGTTGTGTTATGATTTGTTGANGTGTATAGTTGATGATGTTGGTACATCTTGATGAGTCATAGTTGATGAGTAGTTGATACGTGATTGGTACATACTTGGTACATGGTTGGATGCACTTGTTAGTAGTATTGTTGACACATGGTTTATGGATGACGTAACATACCTGTATTGTTATATTATTAGAAGCACATATTGATCTCGGTGATGATTATGAGTTGTTGTGTTATGATTTGTTGATGGACATCTTTGAGAGTTGTCTTGGTGATTGATCTTGGTGAGTATATCTGATTTGGTTGATAATATTGATGGTATAGGTTGATTATAGGTTGTTTGGTATAGGTTGATGCATGGTTGATGCACTTGTTTATGGTACAGGTTGATTACAGGTTGAGGTACAGGCTAGTGCATGGTTGATGCGCTTTTTTATGGTACTAGTTGATTATAGGTTGAGTTATAGGTTGATGCATGGTCGATGCATGGTTCAGGTTATTGGTACAGGTTGTTTGGTGTAGGTTGATTGGTACAGGTTTACAATAATATATCTCATAGTGATAGTGTGACAATGGTTCCGTCATTCTACTTATACATCAGGGAGGTTGGACGGGGTAAGGATAGGTGGTTGTAGCCACCTTCTGGTTGTAGCCGGAGAACATAGGGGGTTGTAGCCTCCTTCTAGTTGTATCCAGAGAATAGGGGAGTTGGAGATTCCCTCAGGTTGTAGCCTGAGAAACTAGGGGGTTGGAGCCTCCTTCCAGTTGCAGCTGGAAAACAAAGGAAATTGGTTCTTCCAGTGAATGTAATTCTTAAAGACATATAATAAAAATCATTATGTAGTTTTCTCCCGCTTTGGGTTTCCATGTAAAACACTAGTGTACTTTGTATGTGTGTGATTGGTCATTTGTTCATTGTTTATTTACTATGAAACTATTGGATGATAATGCTACATTGATATAATAATTGCATTTTATGGTGAAAAATGATTAAATTGCTCTATTAATGATTCACCCCCCCCTCTCAGTAATCCAACAACCTATCATAGTTCTGTAGAACCTATTTTGGTCTATATGTAAATTTTCTCGGTAATTCAGAAGTTTGCATGCGTATGAGGGTTCTTTACTTTTTTTTGTTGGAGTTTAGTTTATGAAAGAGCTATTTCTCATATATATTGAAGGGGAATTTACTCTCGTAAGTCACAGAGTCTGGTCGACACAGTAGTAGTTCTCTCAACTTATTTCATAAAGGAAAATATTCCTTGTTTCTTTTCAGTTTAACGAGGGTTATAGAACTACCTGATTGTTTATGTTATTAAACTTATTGTTACATTGCTTAATGATCAATATTCTTAACCTTTTATTTGTGTTCAAGGTTTTAATCATGGGAACGACATTATTGTTTATCCTTTTAGTCTATGGGTTGTATATATAATTTTTTCTCTCTATATATATATTCTAGGGTTTCTTTACGACAATAACTTTATCATCTTTGCACCTAACCTGTTGGTTGTATATATAACTTCCTCCATGTTCTACGATTTTGCTTAAAAATTTTGCATTGGTTATGGATAAAATCGTTTGTATAATAGAATGATACAATGAAAACAATCATATTTTATCCATAAAATTTTAGTTGAAGGATGATGAAGATACGAGCATAACATCCATAATTTATATCTCTATACTAAATTAATCAGAATAGATTATCCATAGAATACTGAAGAAACAATATTTCAAATCCAGAACAGAATGGAAGAAACAATTGTACTAAAAACTTGTAACTTAGATTTCCTTAGGGGAAAACAGATGTCAAGTGGGTTGTTCCTCCCAACATTTTATCATAGCTACAACATATGCCCACTTTGTCACCCTTGAGCTAGATCCTGATCCAAAACCAACCAAGTGACTTGTTGCAGAACGTAGGGTTCCAAGCTTTATGTTAATATTTCTCTGTCATTTTAGTATTTCTCAGATTTGACATCTGATTCAAAATGGCATCCCATCCTCTTGTTTTTGTTTCTTTTTTATAATATTTTCCTAGGTATTTGAAAGTTGTACGAGAATATTTCTCATTAAACACATCTCAAATTGATTTCTACTCATTGACCACCTGTCAATCTTATTTTTACACATGTTCCTAAAAACACTATATCTTGTCTCACTTATGTTGAGTTAACTCAACCAATCTTCACCACTTGCCCCCCTTCTGTTGTCACTTGGTGGTTCTATTTGGATCAACATATTTTCTCTTCTAACATTCTGACTTCACGTGTGTTTCCTCTTTTTTTTTTATTAATAAAATAATAAAACTAAAACTATATGTTTTGAGTTATATCACAAGTATCATTAATGTGTTGATAATAAAAGAATAAAAATAATAAGTTTTAAATTCAAAATTTTAGGGTATGACATCCACTCCCCATTAGAACTTAAAAATGTCCTCAGTTTTATTTAATCTTGATCTGGATCATTCTAGAATAGAAATTGATATGCTTTCCGCATATGATCCTCCATTTCCCATGTAGCCTCTTTGGGACTAAGGTGCCTCCACTGCATATTTACTTGTCCCATGGATCGAATATGGAGTGTAAGCTCCCTCCTAGTGAGAATACTATCCAAATGTACTAGGAACTTGCCCTCAGGTTCCACCTGTGTCATATTCCAATACACAACATGAGTAGGATCATGTATATATATTTTTAATAATGAAACATGGAATACATCATGCACGTTTACCATGGCTGGAAGTGCAAGTTGATAGGCTATAGTTCCTATTCGTCCAAGCACCTCAACAGGACCACAATATCTAGGAGCTAATTTAGTATACCTTCCTAGTCTTAAAGAACTTATTTTAGGCCTTACTCTTATATACATGTGGTCTCCAATATTGAACTCTATTGGAGTTTTTTTGGAATCTGCATAACTTGTCTGCCTATCCTAAGCTTCTTTCAAATTCTGTTGTACTTTTTTCATTGTTAGTTCCATTTCCTTTAACATTTTAGGTCATATCATTAATCTATTGATAGGATTAATCCAGGAAATAGGGGTGTTAATTTTTAATCCATAAATAATTTCAAAAGGACTAAGTTTAGTTGAAGCTTGGTAACCATTATTATATGGAAATTCAACCAAATGTAGACATTATTCCCATTTGTTTGGTCTACCCATAACATACATTCTTAGCATATCCTCTACTATTTGATTGGATATTTCACTCTTCCCATCCATCTGAGCATGGTAAGTAGTACTGAAGTTTAGTTGAGTATCTAATCCTTTAAAGAGGGATTTCCAAAAGTTTCTAGTAAATTTTGTGTCTCTATCTGATATTAATTTTTTAGGAATTCCATGTAATTGGAATATTTCCTTCATAAATATATCTATTGTATTAATATATTTATAAGTGGATTTAATTGGTTTGAAGCGTGTTGCTTTACTTAATTTATCAAAAATGACCATTATAGAATCACTATGTTTTCTAATTTTAGGAAAACCTGTTATAAAGTCCATACTTGTAATTTCCCATTTCCATTCAGGTACGGGTAAAGGTTGTAATAATCTGGTTGGATGTTAATGCTCAACTTTAACTTGTTGAAACTCTGTGCACTTAGATAAATATTCAGTAGTTTCTCCTTTCAAGTTAGGACAATAAAATTCCTTCCTTAACATAGTAATTTGTTTTTGATATCCAGGATGTCCAAAGTATGGCTTTTTGTGTAATCCATTTGATATTATTAATTTAATTTATTCAGCTCTAGGTATATATAGCCTGTTTTTAGACATCAACGATCCATTTTTAGAAATTCTGAGGTCTGATTTTTCAGTTTCCGCTTGATTTTTTGTTAATTTTAGATTTAATACGTTGATATTCTATATCATTTTCAGATGCCATCTTGATTTTTTCCTCCAAAATAAGTTTCATAGTTACTTCTCATGACTGTATAAATCAGATTTACATGTCTGATCAAGGCGTCAACTACCTTATTTTATTTTCCCTTTATATTTCTCATCTCAAAATCGTATTCTCTCAAGAAGGCTAACAACCTTGTTTGTCGAGCGTTGAGATTTTGTGTATCAAATAGGTACTTTAAAGCAATATTGTCTGACATTAATAGGAATTTTTGTCCTATCAAATAATTTCGCCACATCTTTAGTGTGTTTATTATCATGGATAACTCTAAATCATGTGTTACATGATGTCTTTCATTTTCTTTAAGTTTTCAAGATTCATAAGCAATTACATGATTATCCTACATTAATACTCCTCCCATCCCTTCAATGCATGCATATGTGTGTACAACAAAGTCCTTGTATGGATATATTATTTTTAGTATTGGAGTTGTTCTTAGGATATTTTTTATCTTTTCAAAACTTTCTTGGCATTTTTCAGACCATATAAATTTTGTTTCTTTCTTTTGTAGGGATGTTATAGGATGAACAATTTTTGAAAACCCTTCAATAAACTTCCAATAATAACTTGTTTTACCCATAAATGATATCATGTCTGAAACGTCCTTTAGCATTGGCCATTCCATAATGTATTTTATTTTCTCAAGGTCCACAACTATTCCTTCTTTGGAAACTATGTTTCTTAAATATTGAATTTTATCCCTGTAAAAATCACATTTACTAATTTTAGCATATAACTTCCGTTCTCTCAATATTTTTAGAACTATTCTTAAGTTTTCTTTATGATCCTATTCATTCTTTGAGTAGATTAGTATCTCGTTGATAAATTCAATTACAAATTTATGTAAGTTTTTACTTAGGACACTAATCATTAGACACATGAATGAGGATAGGACATTTGTTAACCCAAAGGGTATCACTAAACAATTTTAATTCCCATATCTTGTTCTAAAATATGTTTGTATATATCTTTATATTTCATTCTTAACTGATGATATCTTGCTTGTAAACCGATTTTTGAAAACATTGTTGCCTCACATACTTGATCGAATAGATCATTGATACAGGGTAAAGGATATGTGTTTTTAATTTTCATTTTAATAAGTTGTCGATAGTATATACATAGTCGTAAGGTTCCATATTTCTTCCTGACAAATAGTATTGGTTCTCCCCAAGGGGATACACTTGGTTGAATACCATTTTTTTCTAATAACTCTTGAAGTTGATATCTTAGTTCATTAAGCTCTAAGATATTCATCTGGATCCTTTGAAAATGACACCACTCCTGGTGATAAGTCTATGGAGAAATATATCTCTCTCTTAGGGGGTAATCCATGTATTTCCTAAAATACATCTTGAAATTCTTGCAACATAGGGAAATTTTCTATATCCTTTTTACTTTCTTCTTTTTCATTATTTATTACATGAACAAACAATACTTTGCATCCCTTACAAAAACATATTTTAATTTGCAAGGATGATATATTCCTAATACTAATGGTTCTTTACATTCCTTTAATATCAATAATGCTACCTTCTTCATCTACATAACTAAATGTTTTATCATAACAATTTATAATTACCTTATATTTTTCTAAACAATCCATATCGATTAATACATCGTATAATCCTAGTTGAAAAAAATTCAAATATGATTGAGTTTTAAATCCATTCATACTAATTTCATAGCCTTTAACAAGATTTGTAACTTTCCTTTTTGTTCCTATAGAAAGTTGTACTAGCCATGTTTTTTCAAAATTTTATTTCCGTAACTTACAAAATTCTACTATCTTAGGTGAAACATAACTTAGACTAGCACCTGGATAAATCAAAATGGAAATTGGTTGATTATTCAACATACCTTCTACTTCCACCATGGAAGCTTGATGATATTCTTGTATGTTCTCCAAGGATGTACTAATCTTTGGGGTACTCCTTGCCATTTCACCAATGGTAGTAGCTTCTCAAACTGTATGTATATTGTTGTTATTTTTATTTTTGTGCAGATAATATTTGAAATAATGTGGTTCACCACACTCCCAACACTTTATTGGTTCTTTCTGGGCTATTTCTTTGTTATAAAAAGTTGTTGGTTTTCCATTTTTATTATCAAATGGTTTATAAGGGTTATTATTTCTGTAGTTATTTCCCTTAAACCCTTTTGGAATGTTCTTATTTAAAAAATTTCCTTCTTTTCTTCGTGGATCAAACCTTTCAACTTTATTTTACTTCCAGTTTTTAGTATTTTCATTTATGGTTTTATATTGTTCAAAACACAAGTTATCCTTATGCATAGCTTCTTTAAAGTCTCAGGATTGTCAAATTCATTGCTATAATTATATGAGGTGGGTAGGAAACTAAAGAAGTGTTGTATTTTTTTTTTTCATATAAGCTTAGAAATTTGCTACAAAAGTCTTTCATGGTTGAATTCTCCAATTTAGTTCATAAAATTCTTTATCCTTACCTTCATAATATTGTTCTGATGGATATTATTTCTTAAAATATATCTTAAAAAATTTCCAAGTGATTTTACATTCCTTAATATTCTTTACCCTTTTGATATCTTTCCACCAAATATCTATCTTCTCAGTCAGATTATAGATAACCATTATTTCTTTAAGTTCACTTGAATAATTACATATCTAAAAGTATTTTTGCATCCCAAAAAGCCAAGCTTCTGCCTCTTCTCCAGTCTCAATCGCACCATTAAATATTGGAGATTTTATCTTTTTAAATTCTACCATAATTTCCTCATGATGCTTTTGTTTCATTTTAGTTATTTTTTCCATTTTGGCACTGCCCTCACTTGAAGTTTCAATTTCGTTAAAAACATATTATGTTGTAGATTTAATGTGTTCAAATTTCCTAGACTTCTTCTTGTGCAGATCAGCTTCAGAATTACTGGAAAATTGACCTTTATTCTTGTTAGAATTCCAATTACACAATTTTTCTAACAATATTGTGTTAAGTTCCTCTTGTGTCTTTATAATTCTTTTATTGTCTTCCTTAATAGTTTTCAATTCTTATTTTAGACTCTCTATAGTCTGAATTAATTCTAATTTTGTATTATCCTTGCTTTCATTGAAATTAACCCATATATTTCCTTCACCAGTATTTCCTTGTTCGACATTTTTTGGTTCATTTTGATGTGACCCTTCTTCAGGTAGAATATGTACTTTTCTCATCTTTCCTACAAATCAAAATCTTATTCCTAGTGGTAAGAAGAAATATAACAATATTAAATTAGTCTTTGTAGTTGATCTCATAAGCCCAAGCATGATTCCTAAAGCTTAGATACCATTATGTCACATACCCATTTTTTTTTACCATAATATTTATCTTCAAAATACATAACATTACTCAATTATTTAAAACTAATTAATAAGACAACTCTTACCTTTGAAGTTTTTACCTTTAATAGTTCTAAGTGAAAACATACTTGAATGGCCTACCTTATAGTATTTATGTCACTATTTGAATCTATGATACACTTCTCGTGGTAGGGTTTAATTCTAGATTTCACATCTCATGTATGAAATTTGGGTTAAAAACCTTCATAGGTCACCCTAAGAGAGACCCTTGTCGCGAGCTTGATTTATAACCTAAGTTGGTGGATTATTTCAATTGATTACTATCATTGCAAGTAAAGGTGACTTGTCCCTACCATTGTTAATGAACCTCTCCATTATGACACAACAAAGTACAATAGGTAAAAGAAAAAATTAACGCATTATGAAATTAACGTCAACACATAATTCACAACAACGCATAATCAACACGACATCATAATTAAAATCATTAGAAGCGAAAAAACATTGTAATCAATAATGACACAAGCCAACACATTAACATAAATGATAGCAACACACGATAAACACATAAACAAAAATCTTGATGCAGTTCAACACATCACAATCAATCAAAGCCATATAAATAATGATCAACCATGTCACTAAATATGAAATAACTACCCACCCAACCTATCCTGCATGGTTAGGACCTCCAGGACACATAAGCAATGATGAAGAACATGATTCATCTTATTGATTTTGACCACTTAAGGTCTCAGGGTTGACACATGTTCTGAGGAACAATGAGGTATCATCTAAATCACATAACCATTCATACATCGCATTAAATTCACTGCACAAGAGTGAAAAAAATTCTAAAACAATCATAAATTAACATAATTAAAGGCACAAGAGTAACATAATTACATAGCTCATCATACATCACCATTATTTCATGACACAAGATTCATCATCAACTTATTTTTCATGTTGCAAGAGCAATCTAATTCATGAACGATCATACATCAACATTTATATCGTGGTGCACAAGTAATCATCAATTCTAGTATATCGACAAAATATAAACAAATTAATTAACTTACCCACTAACTCTCAAGATCCTACAATTCTAATTAGTGAGAGCCATAACTAGAGACTTGTGCTCATATCTATATAATATTATTTGTGTCCGAAGAATATATTAATGAAGGGTTTACTTAATATAATTAAATCTTCTCAATTCGCACATTAACTTTACACTACCTGCATTATATATCCATCTATGAGCTAATAGGATTAATTCATAAACATCATTTCTTCATAGTGCAAGGAATAATCCAAATTACATAGTACATCAATTGTCGATAAATAAGTGTGTTTGAGTAAGAGAATCCTACACCCAAATATTAAGAATCTTTAGAGTATAAGGGAAACCTTAGTATCATATCCAAAACAAACTATCCAAAATGATTACAGTAGCATAAATAAATTTTCATTCATTGATAACAACACATGACTTATCACTTGTGTTGGCCTCAGAAGTCACTCCTAGATTGCAGCAGGAGTAAGCCTGAGGCCCATTAGTTTAAATGTCATGATTTGTTGATAAAGGGTGATGAATGGAAGTAAACTCAGAACAATATCGTTCTAACTCAGAAAACTGGGCTAGAACAATAAAGACAGGTGAGGTCTTGATATAATTTAAGCCAGTAATTTTGCATAGTAGTGAGTGAGTGTAGGCAAAAACAAAGGAAATAAAGTCTTCTCTAGACATCCGGTCTTCTAGCAGCCTTTAAAAAGGGGGGAAAAGTCACAGATATGAGATTGTCTCAAATCTGAGAAACTTCAAGAAACATTAAGCTGTTGCAAAACTAATATAATCAAACATACATTATATAGTCATTACAACACCCGACTGGATCATCCATGCTCGGGCTCTTAAGATTCAAAGGAAACAAGGAGAAGAAGATGATGGCTTCCATTAAACAAGAAGTCTCAAATATCAATCTATAACCAAGGAACCAGAGGCCTCGTTAAAGATTTACAGTCGGGAGCTCTGTTCTACCATCCACTCTACAAAAATACAAAAACTGAGTATATATACTCAGAGCAATTCACCTCCTTGGCCCCAAGAGGGTAGCTGAGATACCTCATTTAAGGCTTTATGTGCACATGATATTCCTTCAGAATGTACACGTATCTTCTTGTCTGACACTACTTCATATGACATGGCTTCTACAGAAAAACTATCCATCGGAGTACCACGAATTGAATGCTTTTGACCCTTCCCATGCCTTCCATTTATGGATTGAGATGAGGTCTCAACCACCTACTCAATATTCATTAACTGCTTCTTCTATAGAGGGTGGCCGAGACTGAATACATAAAGAGTGACCACGTGTCGGTTTTCCAAATCTTTGAGGCCAGCCTTCATTTCTTCAGGTTTCACTCTCAACATAACCACAGGGCCATGCAACTGTCTCCTGGGGGGATTTTACATTTCACGTTTCAGGTTTCAGCAATTCTTGATGTAGTGGAGGAGAGACCCACTGTCTTTCAAAGTCCCGGTAGTTGGAATGTCGAAACGGCTCCTGGGGGACTTTTACATTTCAGGTTTTGGATTTCGACGATTCCCGATGTAGTGGAGAAGAAACCCCTTTTCTTTCAAAGTCCCGGTAGCCAGAATCTCAAAATGACTCCTAGGGGGGGTTTGCACTTCGCGTTTCAGGTTTCGGTGATTCCCGATACAATGGAGGATTGACCCCTTATCTTTCAAAGTCCCGGTAGCCGGAATGCCGAAATGGCTCTTGGGGGGATTTTTCACTTTGCATTTCGGGTTTCAGTGATTCCTGATGCAGTGGAGGAGTGACACCTATATTTCAAAGTCCTAGTAGCCAAAATGCTAAAACGGCTCATCATTTCGCATTTCATAGTTTCCTGATGCAGTGGAAGAGCGACCGCCTATCTTTTGAAGTCCCGGTAGACAAAATCACGATCGAGCCTGATCAGGCGCCATGTGTCCCGACTGGATCAGACGACCATGATCATTTCATGACTTTGTCCATAAGAGATGAGCCCATGCACTAAACTTCGTACAACTCCGCGACTCAATCTTACCCAATGACTGTTGATTTGCTCCATCTATGGATCCTCACCGTTGAAAACAAAATGCCTGCTCACTTGATTTTAGGCCCGAAATGGACTTCTTCTATGTGCTTCACTTGGCGCTCATGGATGCAACCTTGGATAACTTCATTTGATGGGTCGTAAGCCCCATTTTATTTATTTTTACACCAAGGGCCTGAAATCGGAGAGAAACACCCTGCTTGCAAGAATTGGCGCTAACATTAGGCTCCATGGGGGATAGAGTTGTCGCTGTGATGCTCTAAGAACTCCTTTTGTAGTTTCAGTTGCCCTCTGTTGGGCTATGGAGTCAAGATCAAAAAACCCTGCTTAAAAATACATGTCGATAAGTGAAAATAAAAGATAAACACACATGCTCCAAGGAGCTTATTTATGTATGGTCCTAAACTAATAAATTCCTTTACATGGGGCTAGGTGAAAGCAAACTTCCACCATAGCCAATCAAGCAACTTTCTGAATAGAAGCTCCTTCCTTCTGTCGATGATCACAAGCAAATGGTGTAACAGTGATAGAAGAATGGTTACACTCTTCAACTCCTCCTTACAGGTTGAAGTTGAGATGAAATAGGGAAGCTCCAACTTGTGAAGGAAATACAACTCCATGTACTCCTTCACAGGCTCATAGGACCAGTGGCAAACTCCAGAAAATGGGCGACATGCAGCTTCCTTTTCTACAAAGTTGTTCACATGTGGTTGAATATATCTGGTAAGCACAGGTGGGTGGAAAGCTAACATAGCCTGACTGATCTCAGGTGGTGGCTATTCGCTGACTGGCTCTACAAATTCTGTAAACTGCATCTTCGGCTCCTCCTCCTCTTCTCCATGGCTCTCCCAAGGATTAGATTCATAATCATCATAAATAGGGACCATGGGAAAGCTTTTCTTAATGTCATGTCGTTCAATGTCTTCATAGTGATCAAATGTAGGATAAGCTTACTGCTCATCATCACTAGACTATTCATCAAAAAATGGTTGCCCTTCATTTCTATGATCAACCTCCAGAATAGTGATCCCATCAAGAATATAACTGTCAAAAATATCCATTTTAGGGACAACGGTAACTACTGCTTCTGGTTGTTCATACATAAGATTTTTCTCTTTAATCCTAGGTAAAAATATATCATGGGAAACCTCTTGAAGGAAAAGAGAATAATCCTCTTCCACAACCATCTCTTCTTTAAAAAATGGAAAGTTTTTGTCATCATAAGCCGGGCTGCTAGGAACATCTTCTTCAACCCTATATTCAGGAGAGCCAATTACTATAGACAACATCTTCTCTATAAACTCAGAATTTTCACAAGAGGTATGTTGATCTTTATGAACATCTAAAAAAACAGATGTATCTGAAATGATGTCAGATGCTTCCGTGCTAGGGCTAACATAATTAATACCATCCAATGTCTCTAGATTTTCATAGAAAATGCTTTCATCCACAGTAAAAGCTTCATCACAAACATGGTCTTCAGGGCCAGCAAAGGCTTTATGTAACAGAGAAAACTCATCACAACAGTTTTCATACAAACACTCAGCTGGGAAGTAATCATTAAAAAATGAATTGAAAGCTGTATGAAAACCTGTCAAAGAATGGATTCTTCCAGTGGGAAGAGATCGACACCAATCAAGAGAAGCCCCCTTTAATGAATACCTAAAAATATTATTTTGGACATCTTCATGCATGATATTAAGTCGATGAATAACCTCATGAAAGTCTAGTAAATGCTCATCTGGTACCTCCAAATTTTTTTCTTGAAATTCAGGGAGGATATATTCCCATTCATCTCTATCAGGTAGTGGATTAGGAAAACCAACTATCTGGGAAAAGTCACAGAAAGCCAACCTTTGAGATAAGATATTTTCCATATCGAATCAGTGGAGTCATCAACCAATCCTCATATCATGGAGTTTCTAGGTGAAATATGCACAACTTTGAATGTGTCTGGTCTTTGTTCACCATCAAAGGCCACATCCTAATGTTGTGTCTTCCCAGGAAACTTCTCAAGCTGAGAAAGTAGCTACTGAAACCTTCTCGAAAAATCTCCTCTGGGTCATATTTCAGGTGTGTTAAAAGTAGCCATAGTTGAAACAGTGAAGTGGAAACAGTGGAGTCACCAAGTGCACAGTAGAAATCTTCAAGGGCTCTGATGCCTAATGCACCTTCAGAATTAGAGACTCAATGTCCAATCTCGGGGAAAATCTTCAACTTTGTCCTCAACAACGACGCCAGAAATGTTGGCGTCAAAAGTCACTCCTGGATTGCAGCGGGAGTAAGCCTGAGGCCCATCAGTTTAAATGTCACAATTTGTTGATAAAGGGTGATGAATGGAAGTAATCTCGAAACAATATCGTTCTAACTCAGAAAAATGGGTTGGAACAACAAAGACAGGTGAGGTCTTGATCTAATTTAAGCCAGTAATTTTGCATAGTAGTGAGTGAGTGTAGGGAAAAAAAGAAGGAAATAAAGTCTTCTTTGGACATCCAGTCTTCTAGCAGCTTTTAAAAAGGGGGGAAAATTCACAGATATGATATCGTCTCAGATCTAAGAAACTTCAAGAAAAATTAAGCTGTTTCAAAACTAATATAATCAAACATACATTATATAGTCATTACAACACCCGATTGGATCATCCATGCCCAGGCTCTTAATATTCAGAGGAAAAAGGGAGAAGAAGATGATGTCTTCCATTAAACGAGAAGTCTCAAATATCAATATATAACCAGTGAACCAGAGGCCTCGTTAAAGCTTTACAGTTGGGAACTCTGTTGTACCATCCATCCTCTACAAAAATAAAAAAAACGAGTATATATACTTAGAGAAATTCACCTCCTTGGCCCCAGGAGGGTAGCTGAGATACCTCATTTAAGGCTTTATGTGCACATGATCTTCCTTCAGACTGTACACACAACTTCTTGTCTGGCACTGCTTCAGATGACACTGCTTCTATAGGAAAACTATCCATCGAAGTACCATGAACTGACTGCTTCTTACCCTTCCCATGCCTTCCATTTATGGATTGAGTTGAGGTCTCAACCACCTACTCAATATTCATTAACTGCTTCTTCTATGGAGGGTGGATGAGATTGAATACATAAAGAGTGACCATGTGTCAGTTTTGCAAAGCTTGGAGGACAGCCTTCATTTCTTAAGGTTTCACTCTCAATGTAACCACAGGGCCATGCAACTATCTCCTGGGGGAATTTTACATTTTGAGTTTCAGGTTTCGACGATTCCCAATGCAGTAGAGGAGAGACCCCTTGCCTTTCAAAGTCTTGGTAGCCGGAATGTTGAAACGACTCCTAGGGGGCTTTTTCACTTCACGTTTTGGGTTTCAGTGATTCCCGATGTAGTGGAGGAGCGACCCCCTATCTTTCAAAGTATCGGTAGCCAGAATGACGAAACGACTCCTGGGGGGATTTTACATTTCACGATTCAGGTTTTAGTGATTCCTGATGCAGTGGAGGAGTGACCCCTTGTCTTTCAAAGTCCTAGTAGTTGGAATTCCGAAACGGCTCTTGGGGGGCTTTTGCACTTTGCGTTTTGGGTTTTGGCGATTCTTGATGCAGTGGAGGAGTGACCCCTTGTCGTTCAAAGTCCCGGTAGCCGAAATGCTGAAATGGCTCCTGGGGGGATTTTGCACTTCACATTTCGGGTTTCGGCGATTCCCGATGCAGTGGAGGAGTGACCCCCTGTCTTTCAAAGTCCCGATAGCCAAAATGTCGAAACGGATAATCATTTCGCATTTCAGAGTTTCCTGATGCAGTGGAAGAGCGACCCCCTATCTTTTGAAGTCCCGATAGTCGAAATTGTGACCGAGCCTAATCGGGCACCATGTGTCCCGACTGGATCGGATGACCACGATAAATTCGTGACTTTGGCCATAAGAGATGAGCCCATGCGCTAAACCTTGTACAACTTCGTGACTCAAGATTACATGATGACCGTCAATCTACTCCATCTATGGATCCTCGCCGTTGAAAACAAAATGCCCGCTCGCTTGATTTTAAGCCCGAAATGGACTTCTTTTGTGTGTTGCGCTTGGCACTCATGGCTGCGACCTTGGATAACTTCATTTAATGGGTCTTAAGCCCCATTTCATTTATTTTTACACCAAGGGCCTGAAATCGGAGAGAAACACCCTTCTTGCAAGAATTGGCGCTAACAACTTGAATCAATTGTATTTTTCCATGATGCAACAACAAGAGTTCTAAATCTAATAGATATTATTCTGTAGAAAAACTTAATTAATTCACAATTCAAATATCAATCGATTATTGGGTGTCAAGAGATCATGTAAAATAGATTAATTTCACATGGCTCATATCAATCATGCGTACTCTATAACTAGTACATAACAAAAAATTTCAATTTAATTCTATTATTGCATCACTAGATTATGTGACATAATTAGTATGCAACTCAAATCTTTTAATCAATTCTATTGTAATACGTCCCCAAATCATGTAAAATTCACTATTATGATGAGCTCATACTAACCATGATTATACTAGAAAGGTAGATAGAAAAACTTCTTTTCGATTTAATTCCATCCAATCACACTAATTAACATGATTAACATCAACAAAGGTTTATCCCCAGTTATTTGAATTAGTAAATTAAAATAAAGGGATTAATAACTAATCTATTGAATCAGAACTTGATCAAATATTTGTACTTCACTCTTAAAATCCAGGAATTACCATTCTCGAGTAATGTATGTTCATAGCGAGGGAATCATGTCAGAATGGGAGCAAAGGAAGAATGAAAAACCTGTAACCCAATTCAAGTTTGGCAGTTTAAAGAAACCACAAAAAATCCGCTACCAGATCGGTCTTAACTCCCCTCTTTCATTCCTAATGTATTTACTACCGAAAAATTGGTATGTAATTGATTGACAGTGCCTAAGTGTAGTCCGTGAGAAACCTAGAAATATACTTGTAAAACTTCATCTCCATACCACATGATGAAATTTCTAGAAGGCACACTATAGGATACTTTTCTTGACCCAATCACTAAGTGAGAGAGGGCACATTAAAACTGGCTGAGAGAAACTCATAAGAAAACACTGGGAAAATTCTAATTCATTCTCCATAAGGAGAAAGCATAAAACAAGTCGAGAAGGAACTCTGAGGGCATATTCCATGCATGAAAACATAGGTAAACCCCAATAAAATTGTAGAGGAAACATGTGTTAGTGATCAGATTGAGCATTCTCTAATTGACAACGAGAAGGGAGAGATCTTTTGAGACAATTGCATAAGCTTCTAAATTAAATGTGAATGGATTAACTAGTTTGATTTTTGGGCATCACTCTCTGAATAAAAATGTGAAGATATTAAATTGTTTGAGTCTTGGGCATCAGTCTCTAAATAAAAACATGAAGGGATTAACTTGTTTGATTCTTGGGCATTAGTCTCTAAATAAAATTGTGAAGGGAGAACTTTGTGGTAATTTAGTACAAGAAGGGACTCCCTAAAGTCACTTGAAGGCACAAAAACGCAGGAGAGGAATACAAATTGATTTAGGGGGACTCTCCCAAGGAAATGTGCATCCAATCATGAAGGAAACAAAATTCTTGATGAGAAAGGAATGGAAAAAAAATAGCTATGGGAGAGGGATTCACATTCGCTGGAAGAGCAACAAAAACATTGGTCAAGTTTAAGATATTTCTGAGTGACTTCCATGCCAAATCATAGAGGAATATGAGGAAGATCGTTGGGTAATTTGGGTGGATAGAAAATGCAGAGTAAATCCCAAAAAATGCAGAGTAAGTTTGTGTCATTCGTTGAGTGATTTGGGTGGAAGAAAAGTGAAAGGTAAATCCCAAGAAAAATGCATAAGCACATCAATTTGGATCTATCATAGCTACCTCGAACCAACCCCCAAGGGACAAGGAAATTATACAAAGAAATCCTTACCAGAGCTCCCCTTAGTTGTAGTTATTACATTTGTTATCTAGGTAAGCATGTTGAGAACTGATCTAAACAATGGTGGAAGGAAACACATTTTGAATTGCAACAATTACAACAACAAAATGTGAATAAATAAGACCAAGGGTTACAAGAAATGAGCGAAGGGACTCGTAGATGATCAGATGAATAAAATGTAAGGTAGTAACACTAGAACATTTTGTCTTACACTACACCAATCAATAACTTGAAGTTTCAATAATTCAGGTGCCTTAATTTCAGTTACGCAACAACTGTATAAATAATTAATGAAATCCTATTGCAATTTAAATTTCAAATGAGAATACTGCCACCAGATGAAGTTGTACTTGAAGAGGTTCTTCACCGTCTAGCGCTCCTTTTGACCTCCTCCTACTAATATATGAGACTTCATTGGTACCTCCCAACCAACGCTAGGGGTACTCTTCTTCCCCCTTAGCCCCCTGAGTTTCAAAGGGGCCATACACACACACAAAAAGAAATCCTATAGCTCCCATCTTTACTCACAAGGTAGAGCCACCACTCTCTCTCAAGCTGGGTATCCCAACTCTTGCAGGTAAAACCAGTAAAAAATTATGCAACATAAATTTACCCATAACCAGTGTGATCCATTTCTCATTCAAGACATTTGTTTTATTAGATTTCTCCATGACACATCCCCACTTGCACAATTAATTCTCTTTTTAAATAAATAATTTAGAATTATTTCCCCCCTTACACTTGGCACCCTTTCCCCCATTTGCACAAGTAAATCCACATTTTATTTTTATAAAATTTAATTTCCCTCACCCTTCTTAAAAGAGCTCCTTAAATCACTCCTAGTTGTCTCTTTATTCCCCTTATTTCCAATTAATGACTGACGCCTCACTAAATTTGAGTTGCATTAAAATAGGAATCTTCTCCTAGTAAGACTAGTGTTAGCGAGACTCTAGATTCATTTCTATGCGTACCCATTTTTTTGGATTTATTCCATTCTTACCTTAAATTCCAATTTGGTAATTTATTCCATATATGTGTATTAAATCAATATTTAGGTTTATTTTATTTTCCTTGATTTCTTAAATTGGTTTACTTCATCCACTCATTATTTAATTTATAAATTCAATTTTTTGTCTTCTTACTAATTTAGACTTAGGATTAATTAAATTTTATTTGTAAAGGATTAGACTCTGATAGGGATTATAATTAATAAATTTAATCTTTAATTAATTGATTAATTGATTGATCTAGCAGTGCTTAGGGTTTTACAAGGTTAATTATTCACTTAGGGTTTTCTAGGACACCTAGATTCATTGACTCAAATTTTATTTATGCGACATGCCCTTCAAGACGCACTATGTGCTTCAAGGGTGCCACTCACCTTTGACTAGTTTTGGTAGTTGTCCAACCCCTATAGTCAACACTCCATTCGGGCGACCTTGTGAGAAACTTAGGGATTCTAAGGAATAAGCACCTTGCCTTATTGTGTTCCCCTTAGAAATATTCGTGAGCGACTGTTTTAGTGTGCCCTCACGACATCATGGACCTGTCGAACTAGGTAATCGTTAACCTACAATTTGAGCCACAGAGGGACTGCTAGTAGGATGTGACATGGGCGTCGCCACACCTCTCCCTCAATATATGGTCTATGTGCGTGGCCCCTTTACTCCTTATGTGAGTCAAATTAGCAAGCAATCATCAGTCTTCCTCCATCAACGAAACACTATCAACGATCCATATATAAAATCATACTATAATGATCATATGTCACATATGTATAAATGAAATAATCAAACCAATAGAATATACTCCTTGGATCAATACAGAGTCCAAGGAGGTCCATTGATTCCCTTGGCATCCACACTTCGTCAAGTGTCATGCACACTTAGGTAAAATCATCAATAAAATATGTCAATATGCATATATCAAATAACATAAAATCATAATCCATCAACATCATCATAGGAATCCATAAGTGAAATAGATAAGCATATACTATAACTTTATCACTTGTATGAAAGTGTCATCAAAGAATAATCCCATAACATGTGCTCGCAAGAGCGTAATGTTACATACACCACCTCTTGTTTTAAACTTCGTCCCAAAGTTGTACAGTATATAAAATGAAGTAAATAAAGTATCTGACAAGATCTATATGTATAGAATATCAATTAAGTAAAGAAACTACTGATGCATATCATATGCATCCTCCCAGGTAGTCAAGTGTGGACTATAATTGCCCTACTAGACCTTGACTTGATCGATTGTTCGATGTCCTAGATGTTGAATGCGGTGGTCTATAATGTGGATTGGATCCGCTGTCAGTGCACCCTCATCTAACACCTAAACAAAACTCATTTCAATCACATGGGCATGATCACTAACATAATGTCTCAAAAAAGATACATGAAAAACATCGTGCATATGCCTCAAAGAATCAGGCAAGGCTAGTTGATAGACCATGGTTCCTTTCTTTTACACAACTTTGAAAGGTCCCACAAACCTAGGAGAGAGTTTATCACCCCTTCCAAACTTGATCGAACTCTTATGCAGTTTCACCCGCAAGAAGACTCGGTCGCCAAATTCATAATTGTGGTCAATGTGATGCGCATTAGCATAACTCTTATGTTGATCTTGTTCTTCTTTAATCCTTTGTCTTATCATTTGAAATTTTTCTTCCATTTCTTAGATCACTTCAGGTCCTACCAGGACCCTATCCTCAAGTCAATCCCAGCTCAATGGTGTCTGACATGGTCACCCGTAAAGAAACTCAAACGATGCCATCTTAATGATACTTTGATAGTTGTTGTTATATGCAAACTCTACTAGTAGCAAGAACTCTTCCCAACACTTTTATTGGTCCATCACGTACATACACAACATATCTTCGAAGATTTGGTTTGTTTTTTCTATCTTCCTGTCAATCTCAGGGTGATATGTTGTACTAAAGTTCAGTTGTGTCCCCAAGGCTGCTTGGAAACTGGTCCAGAAAGGTCCTGTAAACATCGATACTCTATCAGATGTGATCCTTTTAGGCACACCATGTAATATCACAACGTCATTGATAAAAAATCTATCTATTTCTATCTCCTGTTACATTGTTTTTTCCCCTTGACCAAGTTTTGAGGATCCTTGGTTAGGTTTGACCTATTTTTTGGACTTCGATGAGCTGTCGAAGGCAGAGCGCAAAACAAAGTGAAGATCGTGGGATCTCGGGCCCTTTTTAGGGTTTTAGGGTTTTGGGATTATGTAATGGTTATGGGGATATCAACCCATGGGTTTACCCATGTTTAGGCCCATTTYTTAATATACAAATAAATAGCTAGGCAATGTAAGAAGAGACCAAGTGTGTTAAGTGCTAGAGTTTGATCTATGTGATCGAAAGTGATAAGTGTTGAGTAGAGATTGCTTTTGTGCATATTGTATGAGGCTTGCARAGCTCAGTGCAAGCGAGTGTAAGAGATTGAGAAGAGGCTTAGTGTTGTAACCTAGCCCAAGGAAGGAGGATCTAGCAAGGTGCACAGATMTCCTATCCTCTGCAGAGTAGGGTTTTTGTGTCTCTATGCCTGTAACTGATTGAAGAAGCTAATAAAGAAGACAAAGAGTTGGTGGACATAGCCCCAGGGTGGGGGTAAACCACGTGCATGCTGTTTTGCTCTAATTTTTAGGATGTATTGATGTGTTTATATGTTAACTTTCTTAGTGCTTCGATATAGATGAATGGTATATAGATATGTTAATACTATGTGCTTAATAGTATGAATGAATACTAGATCTGGCTTATGTGGATGTTCTTAGTGCTTGAATATAGTAGATCTGGTTGAATACTTTGGTACTCTGTAATTAGGGTTTTATCTGCAAAGTAAATACTGGTTAAATATTAATGATCCATATTGCTAAAGTGATTTGTTAAGGTGTTAGAGTCATAGATCTGTGTCCCAGCTAAGGTTGTAGACACTAGACTCCTGCAGCCACCCCTGCCTCTACCTTGGGTGAGACTTCATCTACTTCGCAGGTGTTGCCAAAAGGGATGGTAGTTAAGGCTTTGTTGGTGCACTGTTGTAGCATTGAGCCCCGGGTCTGTCCCTGTGCCAACAAATGGTTCCGTTGTCGGGACTAAAACTATGATTGCTGGGAACTAAGAAAAGAAAATCTTTGTGCGAAGAATTGACTTGAAATTGTGAAAGCTCTGTGTGTAGATATGTCGCTCTAGTGCACAGTATTCTACTTGATCTGTGAAGCTCTGTGCTAAGAAAAGAAGTTAGATCTGAAGAAAAGAGGTAAGATCTGAAAGCTTTGTGCTTTGAGAAAGGTAAAAGTGAAATTTGTTTCTTAAAGAGGTAAGATCTGCAAGCTCTATGCTTTGATAAAGGTAGGAATAGTGAAAAGTTATAGATCTGGAAGCTTTGTGCTCTACTGAAGATAAGATTAGTGGAAATTTTTGTTTCTAAAGTATGAATCTAGGTATGTTTGATAAGATTTTTCCTAGATTGAAAACTAGGGTACTGATAGATGAAAGGAGTTTTTATATGAGTAGATCTGATAGAAATAATGAAAGATATGTTATACCTATGCATAGAGAGAATGTTTGGACTAAAAAATGGATGTAGAATCCTAGAAAGATTTTTTTGCAAGTTAGCTACTATGATCCTAGTGCGCACTACAGAAAAGGTTCGAGATCATTTAAAAGAAAACGAGGATTAACCCTTTGTTACAGTTGTAGAAGACTTGGACATCTAGCTAAGGAATTCCTTGGTAGAAGATCTAGTTGTCTTTGTTGTAGAGATATGGACCATGAAGTATTGGAATTCCCTAGAATGATTGCTAAGGTTGAAAGAATGAATATGAACCAAGAAAACCCTAAGGCAAATCCGAAAACTAAGATTATGGGAGAACCTTAGAAAGAATCAGAAAAAGTATTGCTACAGATGAAAGAAATCATGATTGACCACCAACATATCAGCTTATCAGAGATATTCAAAGAAAAAGAGTGCATTGAAGAAAGAATAGGAAACTTCAACATTGACTGTGTTCTGGATGAGGAAACATAGGTGAATATCATGATAGAATGAACTTGGGAACTTTTAGGGGAGCCTGCTATGATTCCTTCTTTGGGAGGAAAAAGATTATTCAGAGGAAAATTGATAACCCTATGTGGAAGACTTACCTAGATATCTATGAGTTCTCATGGAAATTCGATGGAGGAAGAATTTGAGGTTGTTAAATTTATTGAGAACAATGCCCCATTTGCTATGTTACTGAGAAAACCCTGGATTGAAAGCGATTGGGCCAGAAGGAAGGAAGAAGAAGTCTTAGAGAAGAAGAAGCAAGAGTTGAAAGATTTCATGACTAGGAGGATTACACAGCCAATTGAAGAACATGAGAACATATCGAAGCTACTTAGGACAAGAGACTTGGATGTTGAAGTTGCAAGAACACAAGAAGATTTGTAGAAGACTAAAGTACCTATCCTAGATAGAGAAGAAGTATTACCCTTGAATCTTAGGAAAGAATCTCAACAGCATGAAGTTACTATGCCAAAATAAGACAAGAATCAGAATGGAAAGAGGAATACTGAGATGAATCTCACCAGAAAGAAGGCTCAAAATCTTAGAAAAAAGAGAGCAAAGATCGAAAATTTACAAAAGTGTCCAGAGGGAACTTTGCAAGGGGAAAATTTACAAAACAGGAACTTCGTCAGGATATCAGAACAACATCACATGGTACATCACCATAGCGAATTAATATAACCATTGGGAAAAGTATAATCATTAGAATGAACCCCCGAACGGGTAGAAAAGCATTTATGTTTAGACAACTTGCCATCAGACCGTTGGGACCATGCTGTAATGGATAGAGCTAAGTTAATGGAGACTTCTCACCTGTTGGAGAGATCCGTTGATTCATTATTTATTTATTCCATTGAACCTTGCACCAAGAACACTTTTTCTAACCATGAATCTAATCCCGCAGATTAGTTGATTCCACACAGTGATTATCATGCTATCACCATATGTCCCCTTGCATTGACTAGTTACTCTTCAAACCCGAGAGATTCAACCACGAGCGCGTATGTCTGAATAACTTAGTGTAGTCAAAAATTGTGTGAAGGAGGTACTCATTGAACTCATAACTGAAAGAGTAATTTTTAAAGAGTAATATTTATGGGTGTAAAAGTGTCGTCGATGAGAGGAGTGCAAGCCTCTCCATCGACTTCTCGCAGATCCAGGCCATCCCGACCAACCGCAGAGAGGAGTACCAAGCACAGAGATGACCTAGAAAATGCGAAGCTAATCCCGACCATATTTCCTGATTACATCCTGCCTATGGCCGATGCAGTGAGTTGATATAGTGTGCCAAGAGATTTTGAGTACACCATGGTTACTGCATACCTTTGGAAGGGGATACACATAGTAAGAGCACATCAGGACAAGATCACAGTGTTGAAGTTCAACGACTTCAACCTTGGAAATTGCAGGAACCATAACACGCTCGCCCCATACAAATACTTGACTAGGATGAAGGGAAATAATTCCAAGATAATCCCTCAGCCGTGGACGATGAACCTCGCGCATTCCACCCTGCTGAATGTAATGAAAATCCCACAGTTCGAAAGGCACCAGGAAGTTAATGCCTGTGTCAAGCTACTACTTTCATGTTACCATGGCGACTACTTATGGCTCGACCACCGTATCATATTCGATCCGACGTTGATCCATAGGATCAGAGGATTGAGTATGCAAGGACCTGATCTGCAAGACTTCTATCCAGGGAAGGCCACATATCACACAGTAGCACAAAAGATCAAGGATACATATGGTGATGTTGAGAAGGGGATGTGAGGTTCCAAGGTAGCTTCCATCCACAATGGCACAATGAACCTAGCATGTCAGTTAATTGCAGGGAATCTAGTACAAAATAATCGACCCACACAGGTCATGGGATTTGTCATTGACCTTACAGGGAAGTGCATGGAAGGTTGACAGGTGAACTGGGCGAAGTGTGAATTCCTGCAGAAACCCCAATAGATCTAGAATTCTAGTTAAATTGAACACATACAATTTGTTGATATTCAAGAGATGAGAGAAAGTTTTTTCTCCATAAATTAGAGAGTTATATTAATAAAAAATTAATATACATGAGAAACCATCCTCAAAAAGAAGAGAGGAGGTGAATATATAGAATTTCCAACATAGAAATTCTAGTCAAAAAAAGCTAGAAAAAGCTAAAATAGGTGTCATAAGCTAAGGGAGACCACATAGTTTCAACTAGACCACTAAAGACACATGTCACACACTCATTAATTCCCATAAGAGTTAAGTGATGTGCATTATCTCACTTAATTGATAAGAGAAGCAATTCCAACTCACTTAACTGACCCAAAATAACAGTTACTAATAATAATAACGACAAAAATTATAAATTAAGGAATAAATATCTCACTCAAAGAGGAGGTGTGCATTCCCCAATAATGGATGAGCTTTTTCATGGGGGAGTTGGAATAATTCATGAATAAATCAAGAAAATCAAGAATAAATCAAGAAAATTAAAAATCGAGAGTTGAGTCTTGATCTAAAAATAACAGTTTTCCCTAAAATCTAGGGATGAGGTGCTCTTCTTCTCTATGTGTCCACATTAGGTGAGATAAAGTGTGATGGAATGTATTAACAAAGATATAGGATTCTAAGCTAGGTATAAACTAATGTAAGTTAGGGCTATGCTCCAACACCCCCCCTTAAGCCTAACTGTAATGAGAAAAAAATTGAGTCCCGACAACTTGGCCATTTTAGTTACTCATTACATAAAAGAAATCCTCATGAAAAGAGGAAAGAGGGAAAATCTCGTGGGAAACACCCCTCCCCCAAAAAAAAAGAGGAAAAAAATGTTGAGTGGACAAAAGTGACCTACTCAACTATCTACACCAATCCAAGCATGGCTCTCAGTTCTGAAAATTTCTTTTCAGTGAAGGACTTGGTGAAGATGTTTGCAACATGTTGCTCTGTGGAGTAGTACTGCAGTGAAATGAATCTGTCATGAATCAGCTCGCGAATGTAATGCATGTGAATCTCAATGTTCTTGGTCCTCTGCCTTTGAACTGGATCAATCGATATCTGAATGGACCCTTATGGATGAATAAATTCACTCTTCACATCCATGTGATGAACTTCCCATCCATGTGATGAACTTCCCATCTGCGAGAAGTGACAATGGCCAAAACTAGTTGAATGGAGTCCATTTTTGCAACAGGTGCAAATGTCTCTGTGTAGTCTATGCCATGTACCTGTGAGTATCCTTTTGTGACAAGTCAATCTTTGTACTTGCTGATCTCACCATCTGCAACAATATTTTTTCGATATATCTATCGGCATCGAACAAGCTTTCTTCCTTTCGGAAGTGGAACCAAGTCCCAAGTGTTGTTGTCCATAAGAGCATAGTACTCTTCATCTATGGTAGCCTCCCAAAGTGGGTTTCCATAAGCCTCAGAGTGTGACTATGGATCTGAAATAAGTTTCATATAGAAATTTATAGGAAGCAATGGTTTTATGCCAGCCAGGGCTTGAGGAAACCCAAAAAACTGTGATCTAGTCCTACTTGTATTCGCAGGATGATCGACTAGTTCACCTACATCTTGCAGGGTTTTCTCTGCCCAAGTTGGAAACTGAGTTGGAGCAGCCATGACCTGCTCCTCATATTCTATATCATACCTGAAAGGATGCTCTTATGGCTGCTTTGAAGTGCTCAAATAATTTTCTTACTCCTTCTCATCAGTGACAACGAGCGGTTCCTCGACAGGGTCTTCTAAAAAAATCATGCAATGATTCTTCTTCAAACTTCACACTTCCAGCTAGAATGAAATTTTCAGTGTGAGAGTCCAAAAATATATATCCTTTGACACCTTCAGGATATCCAACAAATATGCATTCAACACTTTGAGGCTCCAAAGCCTTCCTCTTATCTGTCGGAATGTGAGCCCATGCTTGTGAACCAAAAAAGCGAAAGTGCGACACTTTCAGTTTCTTACCGGTCCAACATTCAAAAGGAGTGGTGCCTTTGATTGATTTGTGAGGAAATCGGTTCTGAACGTATGCTACACAATTAATAGCTTCAGCCCATATCTTGGGATCTAATGATTTTGACTGTAGCATACAATTGGCCATCTCTTTTAAGGACTGGTTTTTCCTCTCCGCAACACCGTTCTATTGTGGTGTATATGACACTGTGTGTTGTAGTTGTATACCTGCATCAATACAAAGTTGTTGCACATATTTTTTGACATAATCCCCCCCATTATCAGTATGGAGTATCTTAATCTTACACCTAGACTCATTCTCAGCAAGTGCTTTAAATTCTATAAGGCATTCAAATACTTTCGATTTTAATTTCAAAAAAAATACCCAAGTAAAGCGAGAGAAATCATCTATGAAGGTGAGTACATATCGAGCCTTACTGATTGAAGGCTACATGAATGGGCCCGTGATGTCACTGTGAATCATCCCAAGAGGTGAAGAATCTCTCTGTGCCCTCCCTTTTTCAAACTTTTTCTCTAGATGCTTGCCAAGAATGCATCCTTGGCATACACCGCTTGTGAATTTAATAGTTGGCAATCATTCTACCATGTTTTCCTTGCTTAGTTGATGAAAGTACTTATAGTTTATATGGAAAAATATTTCATGCCATAAACTGCTGATGTTATTATATTGTGACAGAAATACAGTGCTAATATATTTAGGAGCAAAGTGGGAGAAGAAATACAAGCGAGAACCATGATCTGCAATTTCTTGTGCAAGCTGTGGGCCTGTGGAAATGTCGGTAATCACTGCAGAGCCTGGAGTGAACTCCACCTTCCTTCCAGAGATGGAATGTGTGATATGATATATCAAGAGAATATTTGCAGACAGAGAGGGAACATGAATCACATTTGTGAAGCATCCCCCTTCAATATCAACAATTCCTTCTTCGCACACCTTTGCGAGTGTGGCATCTCCCAAGTAAATTGGGGATCTAGTGTTTTCTTCGATGGAGGAAAATTCATCTTTTGATGCAGCCATATGGTTCAATGCACCTGAATCAAGGATCCAATCTGATGGAGTGTATGTGACAGCCATTAAATAATGACCATCTCATTCTCTCCCTCCCGTTCTATTATCATCTTTCTTCTTTGCATTTTTGGGCAACGTGAGATTGTGTTGTTGTAATTGCTTATCCATCTCATCAATAGTATTCCTCATGCAATTTTATTCGGGATGAAAACCTTTTTAAAAGTAGATGCAAATTGTTATTTCCTTCTTCTTCTTACCCTTAAGCTCATAACATTTCTCTGAACATTGTGAGGATCTCTCCTTCTTCGATTCAGAAAATTTACCCTTTCTTTTTTGCTTGTCTTTTCCACTGCTCTTTGGAGCATCAGTAGCCACAAGTGCTTGGTTCATGGAACACTTGATGGAACCCATTTGGAATAACTTAACTTTCTCTTGAGTCAATTCCACAATGAAATCATTCAATGGAGGAATTTTCCATGTTTCCTGAGTCAATATAGATGCTTGGAAAGACGATACAAATATGGAATATTCAGGGCCTAATTTCGAGAGAATTGAAAGGATGATATGATCTTCCTTTTTATAGAATCCACATGTATTAAGTTCAACAAGGAGGGATTTGAACTTGGTGAATAATTATTTTAGGTTGATAAAATGAATTGGACTTAGGGATATGAGCTCATTCTCCAGTTGATGCACTCTCATTACATCCTGTTTGTCGAATAGTCCTTCCAATGTGGTCAAGACCACATCGGGAGTAGTGTCTCCACTGACATGAAAGAGGAGATACATGGAAATTGATAGGCATATGAGCCCAATTGCTTCATCTAATTTATTGAAATACTTGATCTTCTCCCCTGCAGTAGTCGGTTCTTTCTCTGTTCCCATTGTTACCCTGTAGAGCCCTTTGCTTCGGAGGAGCAGAGAGATCTTTGTCTTCCATTCGAAGTAATTGAAAGAATTTAGAACGAGTTTTGTGGGCTCAGAGAGATGATCCATTTCTTCTTTCTGTGCCTCCTGATGATCTATACCTACAAATAAATCCATGTACAATCCACTAGATTCAATATAGCTCTTATACCATGTAGAATTCCTGCAGAAACCCCGATAGATCTAGAATTCTAGTTAAATTGAACACATACAATTTTCTGATATTAAAGAGATGAGAGGAATTTTTTTCTCCATAAATAAGAGAATTATATTAATCAAAAATGAATATACATGAGAAACCATCTTCAAAAAGAAGAGAGGAGGTGAATATATAGAATTTCCAACATAGAAATTCTAGAAAGAAAAAGCTAGAAAAAGCTAAAATAGGTGTCATAGGCTAAGGGAGACCACATAGTTCAACCTAGACCATTAAAGACACATTTCACAAACTCATTAATTCCAAAAAGAGTCAATTGATGCACATTATCTCACTTAATCTCACTTAACTGACAAGAGAAGCAGTTCCAACTCACTTAACTGACCCGAAATAGCAGTTACTAATAATAGTAACAGAAAAAATCATTAATTAAGGAATAAATATCTCACTCAAAGAGGAGGTGCACATTCCCCAATAATGGATGAGTTTTTTCATGGGCTATTTTGAATAAATCATGAATAAATCAAGAAAATCAAGAACTGGGAGTTGAGTCTTGATCAGGGGATCAAATTTTGCTCAAAAATTCAAAGTGCTCAGAATCACATCAAATTAGACGAGAGTATAGGCCTCATCGTTGTGAACCCAACGCAACTCGTTTGGGTTCAAGCAAATGTTGGGAGAGAGAGATATCGTGATCTGTTCGAATTGTCAAACAGGTAAAAAAAAGGGACGCTGACTGTGTAGTCCGTATAGTCCATACAGGATGACGTGGTAGAGGTTGTACAGGTGATGTGGCATGATGTACACTGACAGGGCATATGGTGATGTGGAAATCATCTATTGGCAGATGGGTTCGAATCGCAATGCGACACGTGGCACCATTGTATTGGTTATTGGTTCAAAACTATATGGAGTCTATGGGATTTGAACCCCAGACCTCCCCACCAGTCAAGCCTTTGTAAAGTCTGCCCTACCAATGGACCACGTGTTCTTCCTTGTTAACTATATGTGTTGAAATATATTTGAATTAATGTAATGTTTTATATGGCGGGGGGTCAGTCCGGGGATTAGCCCCGACCCGTGGTTCTATTGTTTTATACATATGACCATTACCATATCGTTTGCGCGGGAGTTTGTATTACAAACGGAGCCCAGCCCTCAGTTTCACATATGACCACAGTTCAAACATGCATGGCTTTACATATTGTAAATGGTTAAGCCTCCGGTCACATGACCCATGGCATGTGACGTTGCCACGGAACGCACGGAGAAGTTAGTTTTATAAACTTAGCCCTTTTATATTTGTGCGAGGTCACATGGACCCATGTGCCCACGAGTTTGAAGGTTAGGGGCTGGTGCGCCCATAATCGTCCTACAGTTCACACCATTTGTGTGGTTTCATTCGGTGCCAGGTTTTTATGTTTTAAATGGCGTGTGTGCTAGGTTGAATGTACAAGGGTGTGTTTTCTAGATGCAGAGACAACAATCTTGAAGGGGAGACTTCAAGGAAGCCTATCTTCTTCGTTTTTTGGCCAAACGAGGTGCCAAAAAATCCCAGCTAGGGGTTTTTGGACATTCTGAAGCCATTGGAGTAGTCTATTTGGTAGTTTGAAAATTATAAAGCACATTTTTAAGCACTTTGAGCAAATAATACAAATGATCCATTGGAAGCTGGACCAGGAGATGTAGCTCAAGAGAGGGGTGAACTCCTTTATCATTTGTTGTGTTATGTGTTTTCTGTTCATTGATTATGTTGTTCTTTATATGCATATTGAATGAGTAAATCCTATTAATAATGTGTTGCAAAGTTGATCCATTTTCTTTTAAAACATAAAATTTAACTTGCAAATATTTTCAAGAATACAAGTCTTCTTCATTTTTAGATCAAGTTGGTATCAGAGCATAGTTTTTTTAAGACTTGATTATTTGCAAGTGTTTTGTTTCTGACACTCACAAGGTTGAAACTAACAAGAGGAGAAGGTCAACTTGTGGAGCCAAGTTCTCATCCTTCAAGGAGAAAGCATATACCATCACCACAAGTTTCAAGGAGGCATTCACCAAGTATGGCTCATGAAGAAAGTCATGAACATGTTCCTGCAGAAGATGAAGATCTGAGAAAGGCTGTCATGGAAATGAGACAGATGATGAAAATCTTGATGGAAAGGAATGCAGGGTTGCAAGGTGAAGGCTCCAAACCTTCAAAGCATAAGGGAGACAATGGTGATAAAACTCCAAATGGAAATGGAGGGAATGGTGCCTCTCCACCACCCTTTCCTCCATCTTCTTCTTCTTCTTCTTCTACCAATTCAAGACCTCTTCCAAACTCTCCAAAGGGACATGGTAAAACTCCTTCGCAAATTCCTTCATTAAAGATTGATATAAAATTTGAATTGCCAATATACAATGGAGAAGTTAATGCTGAGAAATTAGATAATTGGATACATCAGATTGAGGTATATTGTAGGATACAAAAAATTCAAGATGATGAAACCAAAATTCAGATTGCTTCTTTAAGATTGGATAGTGTAGCGCTCATTTGGTGGGAATCCAAGACTCAGGAGGACATGAAGAAGCATGGTAAAATTTTAATTTCTTGGAATGATTTTATTGTTGCAATTAAAAAACAATTTCATCCATTGTCATATAAGAAAAAGGCTACTATGGAATGGCAAAATTTTAGACAAGCTAAAGGACAAAATGTGCAAAGATTTACTCAAGAATTTAGGAGGAGAGCTTTGGTTTTGGGAGTAGATTTGTCTTCTCAAGAAACTTTACTCAAATACATTGGGGCTTTACATAGTTATTTGAGACATACTATACTCATGTTTAATCCTTCAAATCTAGATGAAGTTTGTGTTCAGGCTACTCATTTGGAAGAAAGAGGAAGGAACGAAACTCATGAGGGTAACAAGAAGCCTTTCAGCCATGGAGACAAGGGAAAGAAGAAGTTCAAGGGCAATGGCAAAAAGAATGCTATTGTTAAGAAAGAGGGAGAAAAATTCACATGCAAACATTGTTCAAAAGATGGCCATGATGAAGACCATTGTTGGAAACTTCATCCTGAAAGAAGACCCAAAAAGTTTGGCAACAACAACAAAGGGAAGTCAAAGACTGCTGCAACCGTTCAACATGATTTAGGTTATGATTCGGGTGATGAAACAAAGATCACAGCCATGGGTTATCATGGTAATGATTCTAATGCAAGTACTAGTTCTTCAAGTAATAATAATATCAATGTAACTCAAAAAGAAAAAGAGAGAATTGAACTTTTTCACATAAGGGTTGTTTCAAAGCATACTAAGAGAGATATTCTATTTGATACTGGATCTCAAGCAAACCTTATTTCTGAAGAAACTGGTAAGAAATTAAAGTTGGAAACAATTCCACATCCTAAGCCATACCCTCTTGGTTGGATATGTGATAATGCTAAGTTACAAGTAACAAGAAGGTGTAAACTTAGGTTTGTTATCACTACAAATTTCATTGATGAGGTAGAGCTTGATGTTATTTTGTTGGATATTTGTGGTATTGTGTTGGGAAGCCCGTATTTGTATGATAGGAAAGCTATTTTTCATCGTCATGAGAATAAGTATCATTTGTTTAAGAATGGAGTAGAGTACATTGTTAGAGTCCATACAAAGAAGATGAATTTATCACCTGTAAATGCGGGACAAATGAAGAGATTAGTCAATGCTAGAAAGAATTTTGTTCTCTTAATGATTAAACCCA
>JASDQU010105350.1:68872-80505 GCA_032191745.1 Picea mariana | reverse complement strand
GTCTCTATGGGTACCTTTGGAACCATTAGTATGTATTCATAGTAAGAATGGGTCTTAGGGAATATACCATGGCAAGGGGAGGAGAACATAGATCTTAGGCACAAAATGAAGCTTCTTGAGTTCAAGGGCCATGAACTAGGCGTCAAACAACCACTTAGATCCTTTCTAAGGTATCTTTGGACTCTGGGTGGGATATGGGCACTAGTATGATTTTTTCAAACCACACATGAGATTCAAGGCCTATGTTATATCATGGGGAGGAAAATAAGGGCCTTGGGACCTAAAAAATGATTTATTTTCTATGAACAAGGACTCTAACTAGGAATATGTGGACTATTAGTATGTTTTCACAGTACGAATGAGTCTTAGTACATTTACCATGGATGGGGACAAAAACCAAGCCCTTGTGACCTAAACAAAGATTCTTATGCTTAATGGCCATAACCAAATCCTCTGAGGAATCTCTAGAGGATATTTTTCCTATACGTGGGATATCATGGATGTCGTTAAGAGGTTTTTCACATAACAGTTGGGTCTCAAAGCCTTCGAGTGGGATGATCTAGAATTAAGGGCTTTTCCTCAAAATTGAAACATCTCAGGGATTAGTAAATCTATGCATGTCTATCCTCATACTCAATAATACTTCTCAATCCATATGAATATGTACCTTTGTCATTACGTTAGTGATCAACTATCTTGTTTCACAAAAATCAAGTTAAAATTTATGCTTCTCCAATTGCTCACAAACATAATGGTATTGCACTTAAATGCTCTTTATTCTTGCATGAAACCTAGTATTCTTAGCCATTTCAATGAAACTTTGGTGATCACATCCTAAAATTGTAGGATTCGGTTGCTCTAATCTAACATATTTTTGTAATTTTCTTAGCCACATCAATTCATTGCTTGCATGATTTGCTACTACATGTTTTTCTTTAGCACTTGATAAGGAAAGGATGTAGGGTATGTATACCTATGTACACTTTAGTGGTGAAATTTGAACTATCAATGATGAACAATCAATGAGGAACAATAATTGGGTTGTAGGTCTAAAGGATTGTCTCAACTATTATGGAAATTCTAAGCATGGTTTCTCTCCAACCATCCTACATGGGAAAGACAATGCAAAAACTTTTCTTGCATGAGACCCCTCTCTCTTCCTCGGGATACGACACATATGACACTTTTACTTAGACCAACCCAAAAGTCAAAGATTGATGGGAACGTTGTAAGGATACATAGGCAAGAAAATATAGTACCCCAAGGACAATGATAAGGCTAAATCAACCAAAACTCCCCTTTCCTCTTCCCCTATTGTGGTATCATAGTCCCCTTGTTTCTCTCTCAAGAAATAATTAGGGTGGATTTATATTATTGTGTGTTTCCATTTTTACAAAACCATGAACTTCTTATAATAAATATACCCACCACATTGTATAGTCATGACCTTATGAGACCCTTTTTATAGGGAAAGAAATTTTTTCCTTGAGTCTCTATCTCGTTGAAGCCATCATCCTAAGATGTCATTAGCCATCTAGGATTGTCCCCTATCCTAGGAAAAACTACTTGCATGATCAACACTTTATTTCTTTAATAAAATTCCAATAGTGTTTGTGGTTTATCTTGGAACTTTTGTGATTTAAACTTTGTTTGTAAAACATCCTCTACATTCATGTTCCATACTTTTTCTTTTTGTATTGCAATCAATGGTTTTCGAGCTCTTTTACTTATAAATTTACAACATTTACTAGTTCAATATACCACTTGTTGTACAATTCATAGTTGCAAAAAGGTCTCTTCTATGTCCTTAGTATCTCTAATTATATGTCCTCTATTATGTTGGAATCTAATGATTACCTATGCATATTTTTCCTTATCATATTCACTAGGAACATATTCATCTACAAATTTATCTTTATCCTCCTACTCCTTTTTTTGTCTTCTCCTCTTAGATCCACCTTTTCCTTGACCTCTTTCTTTTCCTTATTTCCATTGTTTGCCTCTTTGTTTTTATAGTCTTCTCATGTGATTGCTTCTCATCCTGTCTCATCTTGTCCCACTTTTTGATCTACTCTTCTACTAAATTTATTTTTTTCTCAAATATTTCTTCCTTTCATTGGTTTCTACCTTTCTATTCTTTCATTTTCTCTCCTACCTTCTTCTATCTTTGATTTTCCCTCAATTCATTGATTCATGCTACCTTGTAGTCTCTTCTCCATAAGAATGTTGGGGTTCTTCCATATGGTATTCTCATATGTTATGTTTATCAGAGTTGTGCATTCATTGTCTTGTTTAATAGTTGCTTCTTTATAGGAGGACAAGTCCAAGAGGCCTTCATTGTTTTGTCATTTTTCTCCTTCATCCACTCTCTTCATTTTATCTCATTTTCCTTTGGTATATATGTTAAGATTATTTCAATTATTTTAGTTAATTTTAATCCATCTATGTGAATTTTAAAAGGATGACTTAGCATTTCATCAAGCATTCTATAAAGCATTTCTATCAATCATTTCATCAAACAATTAGCATGCACACTCAAGGGATAGGAGAAAGAAGTCAAACCATTTCCTCCAGCTGTGTGCCCTCCTCTGGTGCAAAGCCATGTGCCCTCCTCCAATGAAAATCTGTGTGCCCTCCTCCCGTGCAAATCTGTGTGCCCTCCTCTACAAATTCGTGTGCCCTAGCCTCCTCCCTCATTCCCTCCTCCCGTGTGCCTCTCCCTCCTTCTCCTACTTATCCTATCCTCCTCTCCCTTCCATTGTGTGTGCAAAAACGGGTGCCCTAGACTCCTCCCATGCACCTCTCCCTCCTTCTCCTCCTTCTCTCGTCCTCCTCTCCCTTCCACTATGCCTACGTGCATAACCCAATCCTCTCCAATAGTGGTGAGTGGTGAGTGAGAGAAGCTCCAAATCCATTCTCCTGTGTAGTGGTGTGCAACTGTGTATTGGTGAGTGTGAGAAGCTCCAAATGTGCGTGCGATTTTAGTGGTGTGCGATTTGTATTTGTTTTTTTTTATGTTGTTTTATTTTCATTATATATATATATATATATTATATAATATATAATCCATAACTCATATCCCCCAAGATATAGACATGGATACATCCTTGTCACCTAACTGAGAGCGAGGGGCATTAGGAAGGATAATATAGAGATACCCCAATTGGGAATAAATAATATTGTACAATTGTTCCTTTTGGATGGCTTCATCCTCGTTTCTAGGCATAGTCATGGATACATCCTTGGTGATGAGGGGAAGAAGGGATTCCAGGAACTACTCTATAACCCCCAATCACTATCAACTTGAACATGGTATACCTTGTGATCCCTATGACTCCTGAAACAATCACCACCAGTGAGCATAGTGTGACCTCAAACACACTAAAAGATGAATACATTATGGTTCTGAACATAGTAACATCATAATATATTGACCCTTCTAATACACTATGACTTTTAACCCCTATAACCCTTGATCTCTTAATTCACCCTTTTTATTTATTTCAAATTATTATTATGATGCATTTAGAAAAGTATAAGGTTAATTAATATGTCATTTATGGTCAACAATATCTTTGTCATTAAAGTATCATGTCATGGTATACAATATCGATCACTATAACCCTCCTTTGACATAGTATACCCCCCAATCTCCATGAACCTTCAATTAAATGGTCTCCCCTAACCCAATCACCCCCTCACACATTATGACCCAAAAAATCATGTTAACCCCTAAGGCACTATGGCCACTAACCATTAAGCTACTAATATGCTATGACCACTAATAATTATGGTCCTAGACATTGTGTACCCATTGATCCCTATGAACCTTGACATCCCTATTCCTTGAACTGATCAGCATGTTTCATTAAGAAACCATGAAGACATGAACCCCCTAAGAAAATATAATCCCAAACACACTAGTCCCCTATAAATGCATTAACGTCTTAGGACATTATTATCTCAAACAAACTAACCCTCTCATACATTGAACCCTTAATACATTATTACTTTGAACACACTAAGCCCCTAATAGAATTTGATCATTGATCCATTTGATCCTTGATGAAATCACCTCCTAATAATTATGAATTTGAACACAATGAATCCATATTATATGATAACCCCCAATCAATATCAACTTGAGAATGGTATACCCTTTGATCCATATGACTCTTGAAACAATCAACCCTAGTGAACATAGTGTGACCTCAAACACACTAAAAAGGGAATACATTATGGATCTAAACATAGTAACATCATAATAGATTTACCCTACTAATACACTAAGACTCTTAACCCCTATAACGCTTGATCTCTTAATTTACCCTTTTTATTTATTTCAATTTTATTATAATTCATTTATAAAAGTATGAGGTTAATTAATATATCATTTATGGTCAACAATATATTTGACATTAAATTATCATGTCATTGTATAAAATAATGATCACTATAACCCCCCTTGGACATAATATACCCCCCAATCTCCATGAAACTTGAATTAAATGGTCTCCCCTAACCCAATAACCCCCTCACACATTATGACCCAAAAAATCATGTTAACCCCTAAGGCACTATGGCCACTAATCATTAAGCCTCTAATATGCTATGACCACTAATAATTATGGTCCTAGACATTGTGTACCCACTGACCCCTATGAACCTTGACATGCCTAACCCTTGAAATGATCAGCATGTTTCATTAAGAAACCATGAAGACATGAACCCCCTAAGAAACTGTAATCCCAAACACACTAGTCCCCTATAAATGCATTAACCCCTTAAGACATTATTATCTCAAACAAACTAACCCTTTCATACACTGAACCCTTAATACATTATTACTTTGAACACACTAACCCCCTAATAGAATTTGATCATTGATCCATTTGATCCTTGATGAAATCACCTCCTAATAATTATGACTTTGAACACAATGAATCCCTATTATATGATAACCCCCAATCAATATCAATTTGAGCATGGTATACCCTTTGATCCCTATGACTCTTGAAACAATCAACGCTAGTGAACATAGTGTGACCTCAAACACACTAAAAAATGAATACATTATGGATCTAAACATAGTAACATTATAATAGATTGACCCTACTAATACACTATGAATCTTAACCCCTATAACTCTTGATCTCTTAATTTACCCTTTTTATTTATTTCAATTTTATTATAATGCGTTTAGAAAAGTATGAGGTTAATTAATATGTCATAAATTGTCAACAATATATTTGACATTAAATTATCATGTCATGGTATAAAATATCGATCACTATAACCCCCCTTGGACATAATATACCCCCCAATCTCCATGAACCTTGAATTAAATGGTCTCCCCTAACCAAATCACTCCCTCACACATTATGACCCAAAAAATCATGTTAACCCCTAAGGCACTATTGCCACTAACCACTAATCCACCAATATGTTATGACCACTAATTATTATGGTCCTGGACATTGTGTACCTTCTAATCCCTATGAACCTTGGCATGCCTAACCCTTGAAATGATCAACATGTTTCATTAAGAAACCATGAATACATTAACCCCCTAAGAAACTATAATCCCAAACACACTAGTCCCCTAGAAATGCATTAACCCCCTAATAGAATTTGATCATTGATCCATTTGATCCTTCATGAAATCACCTCCTAATAATTATGACTTTGAACACAATGAATCCATATTATATGATAACCCTCAATCAATATCAACTTGAGCATGGTATACCCTTTGATCCCTATGACTCTTCAAACAATCAACCCTAGTGAATTAATTCATTAATATTGTTTGATTGTATAATTCTTCATGTGGGTCGTATTTGAGTCTTGAAACCCTCCCATAGTTACAAGGCATGCATCTACTGTAACCATGTCAAGTTTTGGTGCATTCAAGCACAAACTGAAAAAGTTTCAACGTTGGCCCCATTTCGTGGAAATATTTTCAATTGCACGCACCTTTCAATCTAGTCAAAGTTGATCTATTAATGTCTCTTGTTACTGTGGGGTTATAAAGCCTCATGATCCCAATGAACACATGCCTCCAAACTTATGATATAATGATCGTTGGGTGACAACGTTTATGAAGGGTGACGACTAAGACTAGGGGCAACTTTCAATTCAAGGGTAGGAATGACCAGGCCCACATCAAGTGAAGGAAGAAAATTAAGAAGGTACATGTGTTGTCCCATTCCATGTCAACAACAAATCATCCATTCACTGGGAACAAATCGATGACTCCACTAACTTAGGGTTTAGGGTTTACATGATGAATTGACGATGGAAGAAAGTGGGCGTGTGAGTCAAATTTGAGTCCAGAAACCCTCCCATATCATTAATGCATGTGAATAGTCTATCCATGTAAAATTTCAATGCATTCAGAAACAGTTTGAAAACGTTTCAATGTTGGCCCCATTCACAGGTCACTGTTGTCCATGTCTAGTCCTAGTACAATTTCCTTGTAAAATTTGTATAAGATATTTGGAGAATGATAATGATGAATTAATGATGGACATAACTACATTGTTGGTATGATTAGGTGCATTCATGTAGAGCTCCTCTTGGTTTCGAGAATAATCCATTCTCTACAAAAATAGGGGCAATCATGTGAAGGTGGAATCTCTAATTATTCCCCCCCCCCCCTCACATCACCCTCCATTTCCCCATATTACCTAATTTCAAATTCTAAAGAACATGTATCATATAGTATATTTTACAAAATAAAAACATATAAAAATCGTATAAAAGATATAAACACATACCTCTTCTTTTCAACAATTAAATATCAGTCATCTTCTTCTTCATCCAGCTCAACATCTGTATCAGGATATATTTCATAATCGATATTGGTGAAAGTCTCATTCCTATCAACATCATCATCAATGTCGTTTTATCTACTATAGTTATCGATATCATCAATGAGATCATCATCTCCTACATTTGGATGATCAACTTCTTCAACTTCTTCGTCTGACACATCGACTACATGAGCCACCTTCTCCTGATATTCATAATCATGGTATTATTCCTCATTATTATCTTCATCCTCGGCTACATGATTGTACTTTACTGGTCTTCCTCTTGGATCATATCTAACAATGTATGACCAACATGCTTTACCAGGTACCTCTGAGTAAAATACTTCCTCACATTGACTTGGAAGAACATAAGGCTCTATACTTGGTTCAAATTCCCTTGTATTAACCATGGTAAATCCATTATCATGCTCAACAACAGTTCTTTTAGGATAACATTCATGCATACGTATCCTGTACCATTTAACCTCAAACAAAACTATTTTAAAGGAATTAAAATCACACTCAATTATATCCTCCAAATGGCCATAGTACCTATTCGCAGTTTCTTCTGGATTTATATCAATTCTAGAGGAAATGTCGGTGACCTTAAACACTACAATTATCCCACAATCTGAGGTTTTCATCTTATCATCCAACATTTTGATAGGAAATTTACAACCATTACACCACATAGCCTTGTGATGTTTTAACTGCAACATGGACAACAAGTAAAAAATAAATTTCCAATTAATAATCCTCATATAGAACTTACTAAATATATATTTCAATAATTAAACAAACCAAATACATTGAAAAATTGGGAAAAAGCTAGGAAAATATGGGTAACAAATTTAACTTGCCTGTTTATCTTTTAAACCAAAGGCTAAATCAACTTCCCTTGATGTAAGATCAGGAAATTGATCTCGATGACGATGCATTGTTTTAATCATCTTACTCACCCCTTCCCATGATAACCTACCGAAGTATTCTTTAGTATATTCTATCCAATGCTCCATCCAATCAAAGTTGTTAAATGTAAAGCATCCCACTCTCGAGCAACTATATGATAGCATAAAAATTTAATATTATTAATTAGTTATTTTTAATAAATGAATAATTTAATAAATGTGTAATATATTAAATCTACGTCAACATCTAATAATTACCTTTCATAGTCCTCATTTTACCTTTCCCCAATAGGACCTCCCCTTCAAATTTGTTGATGGAGTCGAGATGCCAAATGAGAGGCACATTCATATTTTCTACTAATTTAGGTAGATATTGACTAATATACACCATGCATTGATATACCATATATCCCTCAACCATAGAACCCTCAAGACATGCTCTTTGCCTAAAAAAATCCTTCAGTGACTTCAACTACCTCTCCACCATCCACATCGACCTTGTGTGTACCGGTCCACATAATTCAATCTCCTCAACTTGGTGTATGAGGTAGTGTTATTGTGCATTTAAAAATTCTGGAGGTAGATATTGTTGCATTTGACACATTAGTCGGGGAATTTCTCTCTTCCAATACCTTATATCTTCTTTATGGATTTCTTTTGATAATAGCCACCTACAAATTTCAATGCAATAAAATAATATCAAGGCATACATAAATTTGCAAATAAAAGATAATATGTCAATACGTTCTACTACAAATCACATAATGTAACAAAAAACAAATAATTATTATTTGTTTCCAAAAAATGCGTACCAATAAGGAAATATATTATAACCTACTAATTACCTTAATGAATGTATGCCAGTCATGTGTTTTAACCCCACCAAAATCACATTTTTTAGTTAATATATTTTGTATGTTCGACAAAAACCCCGTCGGAAACCTAATTTTTCGAATGACCTCTTTTATAATATTGTTGTGTTGCTCCATCAATAACCAAGGAAGACTAGTATTTTTTTCACGACCATCGCCATTAGAATTAATAATAAAATTTTGCAAGGCATGATTAGCTTCCTGGATGTCACAACAAATCTTTCCAATTATCTCTTTGTCAATCCTTCCATCTAATATTCGCCATAACAATTATGTTATGTTCTTCCCAATATGCATTGTATCAAACAAATGAACTATTTGTAGGTGCTCATAGTATGGAAATCTACTGAACTGCATTGGGTAACTTTTCATTCCTCGTGGCAGCCCATTCGTGCCTTAACGACATTCATGAAACATCAACAAATTGAAATTAACACTAATTAATGTGACAAAATGAAATTGATACTAATGAAATTAACCAAAGATTTATATAATAGGTCATACATAAATAATTTGCGTACCTTGACGATTTCTAATATATTCCAGCTTCCATAGGCGAGGTGTCATTCTTCGTGGATTTTTTCTATTTTCTTCTTTACCATTGAACTTTGCTTTGTGTGTAGTTCGATAACTACGGTTCTTAGGTAGAAAGTGCCTATACTCATCAAACACTTACTTTGCTAAACTCCTTGAATGACAAGATTTTATCCTCGGACCACAAACTAGGCATGAAAATTTACCCTTTGTTTGAAGACCTCCAAGATATATGAATAAATGTAGTGTCAAATTAGAGTTACAATTTAAAATAATGCATGATTTTTTCAATAAATATATATAATATTAAATCACAAAATAAAGTAACAATATACCACAAAAATGTGTTAACCCGGGAGCATCATGAATTGTCCATGATAGTTGTTGTTCCAGAGTCTGTACTTAAGGCTTAGAAGTATAGTGTCTAGGCATGCGAAAGTGCGTAAGGGGTGGAGAAGGAAGAAACATCAACCTTCGACAAGAGAAGCTAGGGATGATTCCTGAGTTGGGGTTGTCTAGCTTCCAATTGTTCCTGGATGTTTATATCCCGTTCAATCGCTGCCCATGAACATTCGAGTTCAACCCAGGTAGTAGCTATTTTAAGAATAGTATCAAAAAAGTTTAAGGCAATATGTGTTTGGTCTGATAGTTCGGGTTCGATATTAAGCCGTCTTGTTACAGGGACAGTCATGGAGGAACATAATGATAAGGAAATATCAAGGGGAATTTAAGTGCTGTCTCAATTTCGGTCGTATAAAGGAGAGTTTACAGATCCAGGAGTGAAAATAGGGTGAAAACCAAAGGCCCTTTCCCGTAACTGAGTTATATTTTAATAAACATGTATGAGGTGGGAGAAAACATTAAGGCTCCTATCAAGGGAGAGTCTCACTTATAAACAAAAGAAAAAAAATGTAAATAAATAACCCGATGAAGCATAAAATATATATAGAATTCTAAAGTGTTGACTGGTCTTATACCTGTTGATAGCTGGTACAGAGGAAAAATAGTGAACAATATAGAAAACCAGAATTCATTCACTATAGTAGAGGTTGTACTAAATTATAGCGAAGCATTCATCAGATACAAATATTAAATGAAATGAAACATGAGATACAAGGAAACAAACTCATAACACAGTCATGATGGAATTGAGAATCTTCAGATTTGCTTTATATTAACTCTCAAGATAGAAAACCTCTATTACAATTGACACAAAAAGGTCCCGCCTTTCTTCCTTCTTTCTATTGTATATTTATACAGATTTACATATGATGGGATCTCAATTGTTCTAGGATTTTACGTTACAACAAGAAGGAGATCAATCGTTTCATTTCCTTATCTCTATCTTCATTTGGTACCAGAATCTTTCCCTCTCGCATTCTCGGTACAAGTAACACATCTTTCCAGTAGCTGAGATATCAACCTTGACGGTTCCGCTTGAAAATTGGCCTCAAAAGAGTAACAATCTCGGGCTAATTGCGGAAACCTTTCTTCCATCTGTCTGTCTATGATGTTGATAGCGCACAATTGCACACTTGTTTTAATCATACATTTATCTATTTGAACTATGTCTGGCATAGTTACTTGTGAAATTTCGGCTGAATCTCTTTCTTCTTTTTCATTTAAATCAAGCGAGATTTTCACTATATTCATTTGGCTCAATGTCTTGGCATTGCCTTTGCTATCAATACCTAACAGATTAACATCTATAGAACCAAAAGCCTCTTCAAAGGATTTCATTACCTTCTTGGCTCGCAGTTTACCTTCTACTAAATTGTGCTCCCATTCCTTCAATAAAATATTTCCTCTAGTCTGCTCCAAAATGGAAAACCTGGGAGTACTTTCCGATTCCCTGTTGTTTGTAGCTATTGCAGCCTCTTGAAAAGTGACCCGAGATGCTCCAACTTCTCTTTCTCTGACAGATAAATTTTCCAATACTTCATCAACACGTAAGTAGTTGTCCCAAATTATCTCTACCTTGGCGAGTAAATTTCACTAGGTTGCAGAAACCCTGCTCCGAATCTCCATCGCCTGGGACTAGAACATCTCGATATCTATAACTTTACTTTTGGCGATTTCCACTCTAGCCTGTAGTTGTTCAATCAATTCCTTTTGTTGGCCCGCTTGTATCTGATCGTTCTGAACTACCAGCTCTACTTGTTCGAGCCTTGTTTTGAGCAACTCTATCTCGATTTTATCGGCCAGCCTTGCTTTTTCTATTCCTGCGCTTGCCTGGTCCTTGGCAGCCTCCTCTGTCATGGCTAGTCTAGTTTCTAAGGTTTTGATGAGGTGATTTTTTCGCTTCAGCTGATTTTTCAAAACCCCAACTGAAAATTGGTTTATTGTGGCATATGCCCCTAAGGTTCCATCTATCTTTGTAGCAAATTGTTCATTCTTCTTGTCTTTCCCATCGGTCAACACTTTGTACTTATTGGCTGTTGATCCCCCTTCCTGATAGAATTCTCTCTTTACCACAGCCTTTCTCTTCTTATCAAAGAAGAACT
>JASDQU010105350.1:40893-57736 GCA_032191745.1 Picea mariana | reverse complement strand
ATTTCAGTGAAATTTGGGATAAATCTTCGTAAAAAAATTATTTTTCCTAAGAAAGATTGAATTTCTTTTACATTTCTGGGAATGTTTATAGTGTCTATTGCTTCAACCCTCTTAGGATCAATCTTAATTCCATCCTTAGATACAATATGACCCAATAATTTACCCTCTTGCATGGCGAAGTGTGATTTCTTGGGGTTTAAGGATAGACCAAACCTACGGCATTTTTTGAATGTTTGTTTAAGATGTAACAGATGCTCTTCGTTAGATTTGGAGAAAATTGTTAAATCATCGAGATATATGACTATGAACTTATCCCTCTCTTCGATGAAAGTGATGTCCATAGCGCATTAGAACGTGGCTCCTGCATTCATCAAACCGAAAGGCATCTTATCATACATGAATGTACCCCAAGGAGTAGTAAAAGCCGTTTTTTCTTTATCTTGTTCATTCATGGCAATTTGATTATATCCAGAGAAACTATCAATCATAGACATTCTATTCGCCCCAACTACCCTTTCTAGCACATGATCCATTTTAGGTAGTGGATAGTTGTCTTTAACAAAGGACCTATTTAAATTTCTGAAATCCACGCACAGTCAGATTTCTCCACTCTTTTTTCTGATCGGGACCATTTTTGCCACCCAGTCAGAATATCTCAGAGGTACTATAATTTTCGCCTCCAAATGTTTCTTCACTTCTCTCCCAACCACAGGTAATAAAATGGGGTTGATCTGACTAAGCTTTTGTCTAAAAGGTTTGACTCTAGGCTTTAAAGGTATCTTGTGATCGATCACGGTAGTGTCGTAAGTTCTTAACTCGTCATAAGACCAGGCGAAAATGTCTTTAAATTGTCTGAGTAGGTCCTTATATTTGTCCTTTATTTTAGGGGGGGGGAGTTTAGATATTTTAACCATCCTGGATTCTTCTTTGGTTCCTATGTCACAATCGTCAACCTCTTTTGGTTGGGGTTGTAAGGTGGATTTTATAGGTATGTCATTTTGATCAAACAGTCTTTCCAGAGGGATCAGTCCCTTCAGAATCTAGTTATTTTTTAGGACCAGCATACGATGATTTGTGATTTTGTCTCGAAAAGCTTGAGGATCCTCCCCTTCTTGCATGATCCATATCTGGTCATTCTGATTTTCTTGATTTGCATGAATTTTGGAAAATTCACCTACTGCTTCAAGAAACTTCTTAATTTGTTCATCATCCTCAAAAACCTACCAGTGTTGGATATTATCTGGTATAGACGGTCTGTGTCTTATCTCTATGTGATACTTCAATTTAAAGGTTGTAGGAGGAGTGAAAGTCGAAGTCGCTTTAGCTAATGCATCAGCATGTAAGTTTTATGTGCATGGGATGAAGTGGACATTTACAGACGAGAAAAAGTTTTCCATTAGATCCCAAGCACAATTCCTATATGATCTTAATTTGGGATGCTTGGCTTGGTACTGCCAATTTATTTGTTTGAATATTAACTCTGCATCTCCGTATACCTCTAGGTTATTTATTTTTAGCTTCCTGGAAGCCTCTAATCCTAAGACCAAGGCTTCATATTCACATACGTTGTTAGTATAATCTATATCCCATTGCAGTCTGTAAGAAAAAGGAACAACAAACTTTCCTTCAGGAGCCACTAAAAGCACTCCTGCACCAGCCCCTTCGCAAGATGAGGCACCATCAAAAAAAAAATTCTAGATACCGGTACTACACATATCCTCGGTCATGTAACTTGACTCTTCATGCTCTATATAATTTTCCTCTGTGCAACCATCCAAACCATCATCAAAAGATAAAATACAATTTCCTAAATCTTGATCTACAATGTAAATAAGGAAATTGTTCGGATTTTGAGGGTCGCTTACTATATATGCTAACTTCGTCTCCCTATACAACTGATTAAATTGCCCACCAAACACAGGAATTGTGGCAACCGTCATATCCAATTGAAGAGAACCCCCCAGCTTGGCTCCCCATGAACTAGACAACAGTAAGCCATACTTGGGGGGAATATCAAAAATAACCACATCCATCAAGATACTTTTAACTGGGACCTGTGCCAGGGTAACTACTAAATCCTTTATCATTCCCATACACTTAACTCTTGAGTCAAAAGAGTAAAGATCTCCATAAGGTCTGGTGATCTGGAGACCCAATTTGTCCATAATAATTTTAGGCATCACGTTATGGGAGGCTTCGGAGTCTAGCATGCAATTATGTAGTAGTTGATCGTATACAATTCAGGTGATATAAAAGGGAGCAATAGTGTCTTTGGCCCCTTCAAAATGTGGACCAAAAGTGATGTTGGGTTTATCATCTTCCAGGTTTAAAATGTTAGATTGGCTTTCTATCTCTGAGACACCTATCACTTTGGTAATCTGCTTTCGATAAACTGGGTTTTTTGCTAATTCTACCAGAGGAATTGGTATCTTAATTTTATTTATCTCGTTTTTGAAATTGAAAACTCCAGTCATCTTGTCTGCTTCTCTAGTTGGGACTTCTGAATCCTTCCTTTCTGACTTATTTGTCTGGACCACTTTATTACTCATGATCTTGGTTGAAGGTGTAATTGTATTAACTGTTTCGGTTCCTTGTGTTTTGGTCTCAAATTTTCCCACCTCGGTTTCTTGTGAGTTTACTACTTTCACTTGGCTATTAGGTAGCAAGGTTTCTTCTAGAGTAGGCTCATAAGTTTTCCCTCTTGGGAGAATTTTCTTAGGTTGAGTAGTTGAAATGGGCTAACTCTTAGATCTCAGATTGTACTTAGGATGGACCTCGGCCATTATCATTTCGGTTTCTTCTTGGGAGCTACAAAGGTCAGTATGATTTCTTTCTTCAACCTTAATTGACGATTATTGAGTGTTTAGAGATTTTTCATAATCTTCTCTAGTTAGATATCGTTGTGTGCAGTCATCATCGAAGTTTGTGACATCATCATCTGAATCTCTGAAATCTTGGAGATCATTCACTCCTATAAAATTTTCGTTCTTTATGGGAGCTTGTATTTTTTGATCTTCATTTTTGATCTGTCTTTGCTGGTTTGAGGGGTTGGGGTTCCTCTTGAAATCCTTTTTGGTGAAAGAATCAAATTTGGCCTGTTCTAGCTCCATTCTATATATTTTATTAGACAACTCCTTAATTACCCTAGCCATATCGTCTACTTTGTCATCTGTGTATCTATTAGACCCTGATGGCCCTGCTTGTTCTCTAAAGCGTCTACTTTCTCGGTTTCCCGTTTCTACTTTAGCTTTTATCTTACCAGAAGACATCATATTTGACTCAATTTCTATAGTGTCATCTTGCATTAGGTTTAGAGTAGCTCCCCTTCTTTCTCGCAAAAGGAGTGCAAAATTTGGTTTGAAAGCGCTTGCGAAAGTTACTTTGGATGCAGGTTGGGATGGTTTAACCTCAACTGGGATTTTGTTATACATCTTGTTGAATATTTGAATAAACTCCATAACTATTTCTGAATTCTTTTTTCTTAAAGAGCCAAAATCGGTTAAATAATATAGGTGGTCCTTTATTTCACCCCATTCTCTAAGGAGCGCATCTTCCAAGGCATCATATGACAAGATAGATCCTACATGTAGACTCTGAAACCAAGTTCAGACCTGACCTTCAAAGGTTTGGACAAGAAGCCTCGAATACACATCTTCTCATTTGAGACCTAGGATGTCTGCGAATTGATCAAAGAAATTTATGTGTTCTGCTGCGGTCAGATCTCCTTCCCCAGTGAATTTTGGTAATTTTTTTATATAATTTTCGGGAAGGTCATGCAGAGGAACGAGCAATACCAAGGGAGTGTATCTTGCTACCACTTTAGCAAACACTTTGGGAGGGGGAGCATTTCCTTGGCCTCCAGCTCCTCCCTGAGGAGCACCTCCACCTCCTCCTTTGACAACCCCTCCACCTCCTCCTCCAACGCTGCCATTGTTATTAGTGGAAAGTTGTAAAGGGGGTTTTGGAAGATTAAAAGTGAATCTTTACTTTCTTCGTGGGGTAAAAAATCCGAGGATGATTGGTAAGGGATGTGAGGGCTTGGCTCTTCAGACTTACAAGAGATGTAGTCAAGGGAACCAATAGGTGCGGAAGATGGATGTGTGAAATATTCTTCGAGACTATGTGAGGTCATGAAATTCAGTTGAAGAGTCGATGCTATATCGGTAGTAGATAAATTTTCTGCAGGACTTTTTCCTTTATGTTCTACAGGGGTTATCAGACAGGTTTCGCTTCTAACTTCGGAGTAGTTTGATGTTAGATCCATAGTGTCGAAGAGAGGGCTACATGAAGTCGAAGGTTCAGAAGGAATTTTGGTCTTTAGTTGCGGGTATTTAGGCTGATAGATTGCAGGGGTCGGCTTAAGAGAGCCTCTCTCCTTTAAAATCTTTTCAGGATCAGTAACGAGTGTGGTCTGCTTACCATCTAGGTTTTTCTTGGTATTCCTTTGTCCAGATGCCAGCTTATTAATCATGGAGTCGCCAAGTGAAATATTGGAAAGCCCTTAAAAGGTGTGCACTCTTTGTTCACTATCAAAGGGTGGCACTTTCAATGAAATAAATGTTGTTTTCCCAGGGAAAAAAGATTTTGTAACTTCGGTCCCCGACAACGGCACCAAAAATATGTTGTTCCAGAGTCTGTACTTAAGGCTTAGAAGTACAGTGTCTAGGCATCCAAAAGTGAGTAAGGGGTAGAGAAGGAAGAAACTTCAACCTTCAGCAAGAGAAGCTAGGGATGATTCCTGAGTTGGGGTTGTCTAGCTTCCAACTGTTCTTGGATGTTTATATCCCGATCAATCGCTGCCCATGAGCGTTCGAGTTCAACCCGGGTAGTAGTTGTTTTATGAATAGTATCAAAAAGGTTTAAGGCAATATGTGTTTTGTCTAATAGTCCAGGTTCGATATTAGGCTTTCTTGATATAGGGACAGTCATGGAGGAACATAATGATAAGGAAATCTCAAGGGGAATTTAAGTGTTGTCTCAATTTCGGTCGTATAAAGGAGAGTTTACAGATCCAGGAGTGAAAATAGGGTGCAAACCAAAGGCCCTTTCCCGTAACTGAGTTATATTTTAATAAATATGTATGAGGTGGGAGAAAACATTAAGTTGTCCATTATGTAAGGCTCCTATCAAGGGAGAGTCTCACTTATAAACAGAATAACAAAAATGTAAAGAAATAACCCAATGAAGCATAATATATATATAGAATTCTAAAGTGTTGACTGGTCTTATACCTGCTGATAGATGGTATAGAGGAAAAATAGTGAACAGTATAGAAAACCAGAATTCATTCACTATAGTAGAGTTTATACTAAATTATAGCGAAGCATTCATCAGATACAAATATGAAATGAAATGAAATATGAGATACAAGGAAACAAACTCATAACAAAATCGTGATGGAATTGAGAATCTTCGGATTTGTTTTATATTAACTCTCAAGATAGAAAACCTCTATTACAATCGACATAAAAAGGTCCCCCCTTTGTTCCTTCTTTCTATTGTATATTTATATAGATTTACATATGATGGAATCTCAATCGTTCTAGGATTTTATGTTACAACAAGAAGGAGGTCAATCGTTTCATTTCCTCATCTCTGTCTTCATTTGGTACCAGAATCTTGCCCTCTCGCATGCTCGGTACAAGTAACACATCTTTCCACTAGCCGAGATATCAACCTTGATGGTTTCACTTGACAATTGGCCTCAAAAGAGTAACAATCTTAGGCTAATTGCGGCAACCTTTCTTCCATCTGTCTGTCTATGATGTCGATAGCGCACAATTTCACACTTTGTTTAATCATACATTTATCTATTTGAACTATGTCTGGCATAGTTACTTGTGAGATTTCAGCCGAATATCTTTCTTCTTTTTCATTTAAATCAAGCGAGATTTTCGCTATATTCATTTGGCTCAATGTCTTGGCATTGCCTTTGCTATCAATACCTAACATATTACCATCTATATAACCAAAAGCCTCTTCAAAGGATTTCATTACCTTCTTGGCTCGCAGTTTACCTTCTACTATATTGTGCTCCCATTTCTTCAATAAAATATTTCTTCTGGTCTGCTCCGAAATGGAAAACCTGGGAGTACTTTCTGATTCCCTGTTGTTTTTAGCTATTATAGCCTCTTGAAAAGTGAACCGAGCTGCTCCATCTTCTCTTTCTCTGACAGATAAATTTTCCAATACTTCATCAACGAGTAAGCAGTTGTACTGAATTATCTCTACCTTGGTGAGAAAATTTCGCTGGGCTACAGAAACCCTGCTCCGAATCTCCATCGCCTAGGACTAGAACATCCTGATATCTATAACTTTACTTTGGGTGATTTCCACTCTAGCCTGTAGTTGTTCAATCAAGTCCTTTTGCTAGCCCGCTTGTATCTTACTGTTCTGAACTACCAGCTCTGCTTGTTCGAGCCTTGTTTTGAGCAGCTCTATGCCGCTTTTATTAGCCAGCCTTGTTTGTTCTATTCCTGTGCTCACCCGGTCCTTGGCAGCCTCCTCTGCCGTGACTAGTATAGCTTCTAAGGTTTTGATGAGGTGATTTTTTTGCTTCAGCTAATTTTTTAAAACCCCGACTAAAAATTGGTTTTCTTTGGCATATGCCCCTAAGGTTCCAGCTATCTCTGTAGCAAATTGTTCATTCTTCTTGTCTTTCCCATTGGTCAACACTTTGTAATTCTTTGTTGTTGATCCCCCTTCCTGATAGAATTCTCTCTTTACCACAACCTTTCTCTTTTTATCAAAGAAGAACTCATTTGGAGGGAGCTCTTCCATCCTTATAGGTCTCAATTCTTCATTTAAAATCCCCCTTGCGTCTATGTTTCCCTGAGTTGACTACAAGGGAGTAATGGATGCGATGGGATATTTGATTTGCTTAGCTAGTTGTTCTGGAGTAGTAACTAGAGTCTGTTTTTTCGGCGGGTCAGGAGTCTTTATCTCTGTTTTTGGACTCCTAGTTTTCTCTTCCCCATCCTGGTGTTTTTCTTGGTTGGGTGTCACATCTTTGGAGCCTTCGGCTTCTGCTTGTTTCACCTCTGCTATACTTGGATTCTCACCCCGCAATATTGTGGGAAGACAACTACGTCGATGTTCTTGGAATTTTAGAACATCGACCCTATCTTTGGGTGCCAAGGCTTGTATTCAAGACAAAATTTTGGCATAAGATCTTGCACCTCGGAAAATTTCATCTGAGGGTGAATTCTCGTGTTCGAACCTTTTGATTCCACAACTGGCCAAATGATTACTTATGACCCTTTACGGATCATGCTTCTTGAGTTCAATAAGAACCAATTTTAGGTCTTCCAGGGCTGCTGCCTCATATTTAGCATGCCCGAAATCTAACAAAGAATATGAATTTAAATGAACAGGAAAAGGTGGCCATACCTTCTTTGAATATCCCTTAAGCTCTTTTCTTATGCCACTGATTACGGTTTGCCTAGCAACCTCACGACAAGCTAGCTTGTCGGGTATAAATAATGGTAATGCATGCGGGGGAACAGAAGCCCCAAAAACTCTGAGATATGAGAATTCTACTTCTACATACCAGTCGGGTATACTGCTCAAATTCATCACTATACTGTCTGAGATCCTGGGTGGCGGGTGGCCGAAAATAGTAACATGCAACGGTACCATTACCCAGTTAAAGATTTGATACACGAAATCTATCACTTTGTTTTCCCACAATTTTGAATGGTAGACGTGGATGGGCTCAACCTATGATGGAGTCCAACTCTAGCTCATTAAGGGAAAGGGTGTTAAAAAACACACGGCATCCATAATGTATGCGGACATAAAGAATGAAGCAATCTTTCCACTCTCCTTCTGCGGCCGATAGTCTATAATTCGACTGGTCAAGCTATCAGACAACATTTTCACCCAGTCGAAGGAACAACCTTTGGAGACTTGATGTATTAGAGGCACCCACTGAAGAAATAAATGTGTGGTGTCCTCTCTCTCGTATAATCTGCAGGTCATCATAGCTACATATTTGAATTGTGGTTCCAAGGAAGCTATTGAATATATACCATTACTGTCTGCCCTGAACTTCGTAGGGTGTGAAACCAATCTCCGATTAAATTGGATAATAGTTTTATCATATTGTACACATTCCTTCTGTTTGAAGTTCTCCAAGAATTCAACATCATATGTAAGGTCCGACATGATAGGCAACTTGTACATAGCCTACAGTTGTTTGGGTCTGAAAGTCCCAATAGTGACTTTCTGTTCATTGATGATGGTTCTAGTTGGTATGTCCACATGGTCTAATGCCCACCGAACCATATCATAGTAAGGGAGAAGTCATGGCCTGGATTTTACTTTATGCATTCCAGATTGGAAAACGATCTTATATTTGGTGGTCAGGTCATCTTTTTCATTGTCACTATAATCATCAGAATTATCTACCAATTCGGACTATAGAACATCAGAAACAAACGACCAAGTCCTGACAGAGTCAATACTTCGAGGTGAAGTATTAGCGACGTTGTATGAACCTTGTCCCGAAACCTCAATGTTGGCTTTAGACGCTTTTCGCGGGGCCATGGTGGTGGATCTTGCTTTAGCTCTTCTACGATAAAAATATGTATACATACAGAAATTAGTTCGTTGAGAAAAGTTTGCTCTGTGTAATATAGAAATGAATTCGCAATAACAAATAACAACTCTATATATTTAACCATTTAAAACTCATTACTTTTCAAGAACAGAACAGTCAAATCGTGCTTAAATATAAATTTAGCAATAAAAACACGATCCTCACTTGTCGATTCGCCTTGTTTCTAAATAATGCCATAAATTTTGGCAGTTCGGAATGTCAGTTGGCACAAGGAAAAATTAAGACTGCCTCATAGACTGTGCATGCATCAAATCATGAGAAATACTGGCTTAGCTCAATAAATTAGGTTTTATTGACGTTAATTAATCTTTCGGTACTCGCTACATCGGGAGTTTTTGCTTTAACCCTTTGAACTTCTAAGTCCCGAGATTGCGATCATTATTTTTGGTTAAAAACGTAATTATGATTAGGCGCTTGATTAATTACGTGATTATTTATATCGCAACTTCACGACTTGGAGCTTCGAAGGTATAGCTTCCGGGAAGTTCGTATGTCGATTTTCGAAATTGCGAGATCGTGATGATATGATTTAATTAAAATGGGGGATAAAACCGGATTAAGTGTTTAATTAATTACGTTTCTATCTTTATCGCGACTTTGCGACTCGGAGCTTTGACAGTGTAGATTTTTAAAGGAAAAATGCGTCGAGTTGCAAATTCCCAATAGAGCTTAACCGTGGCTAATATTTTTACCTTTATCATTAACGCGGGTTACTAAAACAAGAATCTCATGGTTTTGGCTATCGGGGTTATGACAGCAAGACTTTTGGAGTTAGTAAACGTCGAGACGTGAAACCCTGATGATGCTTAACCGTAGTTTAGAAAAGTTTTACTCTCGTTACTGACCTGGGTAAAAATTTAAAGTGATTTCACCGTTTCTCTCTTCGGGACTTGTGAACTATGTGATTTATAACATCTGACATACAAAATCCTGAGGGAAAACAGGGGAAAATGATTTGAACGAAAAGTAGAACTCACCTTGAGAGTATGATAACTGTCATCGCTCACGTGATGAGACTTCAGAGATTTTGGAACAGATGAAGGAAAATATGAAAACCATCTTTTGATTTCGAGCATTAAGATATGAAAATCAAAACGGCTTAAAAAACAAAGGCGGCTCTAACAATAGTATTCCATGGAATTGAAATCATTTTTTCCCTATTGGTCTAGAGATGTCATACATAGTGACGCCAACCCATAAATTCAACAACTCATCGATGAGAGGCTCAATATATACGTTCATATCTTTAACCTGGTACCTACCTAATTGGTTCAACATACTGCATGATTAATTATACTTATCTAGATGTCGTGATATATAAAGGAAATAATTACCATGCACAAAATAAAGAAGTGAAATATTTTGTCATACTTTAAAGCAAATAAAAGATAATTAAAAACCTGGAACAATCATTTCCAACATTGTGTGCTCTCTCTTGATCGACATCCAAGGAGGAAGGTTATTGTTTATAACAAAAACTGACCACACTAAGTACGTAGAACGAAGCTCTCCAAATGGATTGACACCATCAGCTGCCAACGAATGTCTAACATTACAAGGTTCTTCTTTAAAAATTGGCCACTTTTCTTTGATGTAGTTCAATGTAGAATGATATGCATTCATTTGAAGAACATCATCTCGACTTATGTTTTTTGCATGGAAATCCATAAACTGTGTTATACTTTGGCACATGAACAACCATTGGAAACATGGAATTATCAGAATATAACAAAGAACTTTGTGAGGCACCTTCTTTGACGCTTTATCAGTTCGATATCTACTTATTTGACATTGTGGGTATTCATTTTCTAATGCATATTGTCCATAATATATGATATTATCATTAAGACATGCATCAATAGCCTGATAGTCCATTCCAATTTCTTTCATAACCACGGATATTTCTTGATATGTGTGTGGAAAAATATTTAACGTCGATAATGGAAAATCACCTAATAATCTACAAAATTCTAAACAATAAGTCAATGTAAATAATATTAATCATCAATATATCATCCAATATACTAATTTACAAATTAGAAAACAATAGCAATATAGGAAAAAATTGAACCTTTTAAGTATTTGTGAACATGCAGGCATAAATAATTAACAAATTAAATACCTTAGAATCTATGTGAGACATGTGTTTTATAAACCATTCAAAACCTTCAGGTTCACCAACAACAATATAGAAAATAAAAGATTTGTTGTTGAGCCTTCATAAATAGGTTGACGTGACTTCTCGAGTAGAGGATCAACATCATGACTACCATCCTGGTTGTCCTCATTCATTGGAGAAAATGTGTCTTGGATCAATCTATGTATCTCATCTTCCTAATTTGAATCACTAATGTTATCTCTATCCATATCATCATTAATAACTTCATCAGAAGCTTCAATATTATGACCTCGAATTTCATCTCCCTATAAAGTAGTATTTCTTCTAGTACATGGAAAATAACTCTCTGGAGGTCGACATTTTGGGGGCATCATCTACATATTTAAAAAAAACGTAGAAAATTTAGTGTGTATAGAAAATATAAAAATCCCGATAAGAAATATTACTAAAATTCATGACATACTGATTATTACTGAGAATACATTAAATAATGAATCCTCTTAGCAAGGGACGGTATTCATAACCCCCTTCAGCGTGCCCCTTCTCCCTACAATGTCTTCGGGTTGTTGTTATTAAAAGTATTTTATTTTTCAAGCCTCTGCAATCATAGCAAGGGAAATAACATTTTCCATCGCCCCTAGCCTCTAATGTCACTCTTAACCGAGCAAGCTTCCTGTCATTTTCTTTCATTGTGACAAATCCTTGTCCTGACAAGTAATTGTCTTACCTACACCATACCAAACATTAATTTATCAATTTTTTATATTTTAGCTACTCCTTTCGATTATGATATGCTTGTTTAAAGTGACCTACATATTTATAATAAGGTCAACATATTTATAATAACGTGATCATATGTGTAGAGGATCAACATCATGACGACATAGATAACATCTTTATAATAAGGTCATATGTGTACAGATGTTTTCTTTATATAATAACGACATATATACCTAACATAAGTTTAGGGTTATTTTTTATGTATCTTATTAGTCCCTGCTAAAGAAGGGAATATAGCAATTGATTGCAAGTCAAAATCATTTTGACTTTTGTAAATTTACAAAAAATTTAACAATGTTTTATAATGTTTTTCAATAAATACTTATTAATGAGAATTTTCTATATAAATAAAAATATTTTTTTTATTTTTAAATATTAAAAGTTCTATTTTTTGATCGGTCAAAAACTCTGAAGTGACTAATTTTCCTTGGTTGGAGGTGACAATTAACCAAAAAAATTAAATTATTTGTTTTTTAAAAAATCCGCAAATAGCCACGTATTAATTAAAAGTACAAATAATGATTGATGTTACCGACATTCTATGTGTAGTAAATGTAAGAATACACTTTGGATTTTGAGACTTTGTTTCATCTCCCAATGAGTTGATGAGTGCACTTTCTCCACTTTCCAGATGTACACACCCGATCACGTCAACCACAACGTTTAGCCTCAGGTTTTGTTTTGCATGCTTAAATAATGGAAATTCTCGTACTTTGTTTTGCAAAATGTACAAACCCGATCACGTCAACCACAATATTTAGTCTTGGGTTTTGTTTTGCATGCTTAAATAATGGATGATCTCTCATGCATTAATACTTATATGTAATATCAACAGGCTATCTTGTCACTAATGCCAGCCTACCCATTATTTATTACAATATGTTGAGGATAGCAAAGAATTTATGCAAAAGAGGGAAATGTTATTAATATTTCTCTTAATATATATGCAGAAGAGGGAAATGTTTCAATATTTTGCAGATATTACCCTTGTTATAAACATGAGTTTCCTCCCTATCTTATATATACCATAACTTATCATTTATCAATATAACAATCAACTTCAATATTTTATTCATGGAGATTTCTTCCTTCATTTAATTGAATTAGTAAGTGCTAGACAACCATTAGGTGTGCAAGTATTGTCATTGTTATATTATTTTCAATTTATGCAAGTGTGATCCCTTTTGGGTACTAGGGATGTAACAAGTGGTATCAAAGCTTCAATCAAGATTTGTTAGGTCTTAAAAATAAAAGAGAGAAGAAAATGACAATCAATTACTATCATTTCATCGATCAGGGTTGAGTTTCAAGAGAAACTCCATACCTTTATCAATGAAAAGAGAGAGAGATTATAGCTACAATTGAAGGGAAAAGGGTATGTGGATTCCATAAACCTAGAATATTATGGAATCCACATACCCTTTTCCATAGAATATACTAACTAGATCCAAAAACCAAAGACATGTAATATGGTACTACACATATTATAATATATTATCAAGGAAAAAACAAGCTAAATGAAATTTGGACATTTGAACAAAAATTTACAAGTTAAATGAGTACATCAATAAAAAATAACATACTAACCTTGCATGTTCAAAATCCGAGCTATGTAGATCGAGAATTGGATTTGTTCAACCGGTGGGTGACGAAAAAAATAAACAGGTCAAACAAAAGCCAAGAACAGTGTCGCAACTATAGCAATTGTGTCGCAAAGTCTCTTAAAGTCACGTATATATAGATCAAATAGTTAACTAGCCGTTAACACTGACCAATGAGATAGGCAAAATTTTCATCGCTATTGCCATGAAAGTTCATCGCTATAGCGATGAAAATCCCTACTAGGTTAAAATAAAATTTTCATGGATATTACAACGAACTTTCGTGGCAATATCGACGAAAATCCTGCTCTGTTTAAAAAAATGATGAAACTAGTGGAAGCGTGGAAAATTTTCGTGGAATAATCCACCCATATGTAGTAGTGAATCAAGCCGAAATCCAATTAGATCAAAAATCCATCTCACTTATCACGTAATCATGGCGCAAGAGTAATATAATTACTATATCAATCAACATCAATATTATTTTAATGGCGCAAGAGAATCTAATCATTAAAACGATCATACATCAATTTTATTTAAGGGAACAAAAATAAACTATTTACATAACCAATCATTCATCACATTAGTTTCAAGGCGTAACAGTAATCATCAATTTTACTTCATGGTGAAAGGAAATCTAATCACATAAACATTCATACATCGCATTAAATTGATGGCGCGAGAGTGAACACATTTTTAAAACAATCATACATTCACATAACTAAAAGCACAAGAGTAAGATAATTACATAACTTGTCATACATCAACATTATTTCATTATGAAAGATTCATCATTAACTTATTTTTTATGGTGCAAAAGTAAGCCAATTCATGATTAATTATACATCAGCATTCATATCGTGGTGCACGAGTAATCATCAATATTAGTATATCGACAAGATTAATTACCTTACCCACTAACTCTCAAGATCCGACAATTGTAATTAGCGAGATCTATAACTAGAGACTTGTGCTCATATCTATATAATATTATTTGTGTCCGAGGAATATATTAATGAAGGGTTTACTTAATATAATTAAATGATCTCAATCCGCACATTAACTTTACACTACTTGCATTATGTATCCGTCTATGAGTTAATAGGATTCATTGATAAACATCATTTCTTCACAGGGCAAGGAATAATCCAAATTACATAGTACATCAATCGTTAATAAATAAGTGCGTTTGAGTAAGAGAATCCTACATCTGAATATTAAGAATCTTTAGAGTATAAGGGAAACCTTAGTCTCATATTCAAAACAAGCTATCTAGAATAATTACAGTAGCATAAATAAAATTTTGATTCATCGATAACGACACGTGACTTATCACTTGAATCAATTTTATTTTTCCACGATGAAACGACAAGATTTATAAATCTAATAGCTATTATTCTCTAGAAAATCTTAGTTAATTCATAGTTCAAATATCAATCGCTTATTAGGTGTCACAATCATGTAAAATCAATTAATTTCATGTGGATCATATTAATCATGCATACTCTATAACTAGTACTGTTATGAGGGAAAAAATCTTTATGGACATGGGTAAACCACAACAGACAGGTATGACTGTAGAAATCAACTCAATTCCATTGTATGCTATATAAACTAATGAACAAGATAAGAAAGAGGCCTACCTCGATCCAACGTTTGATGATGTTCCACCGTTGAGCACTTCAACCCAAATCTTTATACCTAGAACAAGTTCTCAACAAACAAGCAGAGCAAGTACATAATGATAATATAAAGGGGTTAGCACATTAGATAACATAATCCATTAATAAACATTACAAACATGCCCATGGATGATAATCATATATTTTCACGATGCCAATAGGACGGGAAGGGATTATTTCTATTAATAATTGATCAACAGAAGTGACAACATTACAGACTTCCATGTCAGCACGGTTCAAAACCAAGCAACCAAGTTCCTTCCAACTGGGCCTCCACCAAAGGCAATCTCATAGGAGAGAGACAATGACGTTCTCTCAATAATAGGGAAAGATCTTGGGGGTTGAACACTGTGTTTAGATTTGTGGGACAAAGGGATGTAGACTCAATATGAAGTAATTTCTCCAGAGTAACTTTTATCTCAAAGTTAAAGGCTTTCTCCTCTTTTCCATAGCTCGAAATTGTGATTTTATAGTATTCAAAATGAAATTGAAGGGCCAAGTCGAAATGTTTCTAGTATGTGGAAGGCCAAGGATCAAAGATCTCCTTTCCTGACATGGAAACCTAACTCCATTTTTGCATTTTCTGGCACAAATCCCATTGTATGCGAGCTGTAGTGGATCAGCCTGCATATATGCATGTTGTATAGCAGATAGGGCGCGTATATGTGGAAAAATGTGTATTTTTGGATTTGGATTCATCAAAAAGGGATGACAAGTCTGCATAGGGAAATGGAAAATGGACCTCTGTGCAAGATAGCAATGGTGAGGAAAATCTTATTCTAAGAAGTACGTAAAAAAAAAATTCAATTTAAGTTTAGTACTGCATCACCAGATTATGTGTCACAATGAGTATGTAACTCAAATATCTTAATCAAGTCTATTGTAATATGTCCCCAGATCATGTAAATTCCACTACTATGATGAGCTCATACTAACCATGATTATACTAGAAAACTAGATAACAGAACTTGTTTTTTATTTAATTCTATCCAATCACACTAATTAACATGATTAACATAAAAAAAGGTTTATCCCCAGTTATTATAATTAGTAAATCAAAATAAAGGGTTTAATAACTAATCTATTGAATCAGAGTCTACGAGAAACCTGCAAATAAACTTGTAAAATTTTATCACCATACCAAAGGATGAAATTTATGGAAGGCATGCTATAGGATACTTATCTTGAGTAATGCACATTCAAGCTAGATGAATAAAATTGGACCCAATCACTAAGGGAGATGGGGTGCATTAAAAATGGCTTAGAGAAACTCATAAGAAAACGTTGGGAAAACTCTAAGGCATTCACCACAAGGAGAAAGCATAAAAAAAGTTGAGAAGGAACTGTGAGGGAATATTCGAGGCATGAAAATGCATGTAAACCCCAAGAAAATCGTAGAGGAAACATGTGTTATAAGTTAGATTGAGCATTCTCTGAATAAAAATGGGAAGGGAGAGATCGTTTGAGACTCTTGCATATTATTTTGAATGAAATGTGAAGGGATTAACTCATCTGAGTCTTGCACATCAATATCAGAATGAAACATGAAGGGATTAACTTGTTTGAGTCTTGAGCATCAGTCTTTGAATAAAAAATTTAAGGGATTAAATTGTTTGAGTCTTGGGCATCAGTCTCTGAATAAAAACATGAAGGGTGAGCGTCGTGGTAATTTTCTACAAGAAAGGACTCCCTAAAGTCACTGGAAGGAACAAAAACATAGCAAATGACTAAGAATCGATTTAGGGGGATTCGCCCAAGGAAAGGCACATCCAATCATGAAGGAAATGAAATTTTGGATGAGTAAGGACTGGAAGAAAAACACTATGGGAGAGGGATTTTCATTTGCTGGAAGAGAAACAAAAACACTGGTCAAGTTCAAGATATTCCTAAGTGACTTCAATGCCAAATCATAGAGGAAGATGAGGAAGATTGCTGGGTAAGTTGGGTGGAAATAAAATGTAGAGTAAATCCTAAAAAACACATGGGAAGTTTGTGTCATTCATTGAGTGAGTTGTTGGACAACTGAGAGGAGGGGGGGGGG
>JASDQU010105350.1:17142-40829 GCA_032191745.1 Picea mariana | reverse complement strand
ATGCTCATTTAAAATTCATTACAGAACTCTCAATGATGATCACATTAATGCAGGGAAGAAAGCAATAGAACATTCAACATCATTCACACATATGAGATACACAGAGACACATATTTCTTGAGGAAACCCATAAAGGGTAAAAACCTCTTCTTCTTTATATAATAAGTAATCTTTACATTCTGTGCATTATCATACTTATGAGCACCAACTCATAATGAGGCTACAACCTCTATTTTCCAAGCTGCTACTTGCTGAGAGCACCAACTCTCTGGATTCTCTAGCACCCACTAGAAGGAAGCACTGACTCCCTGGTTTCTCTAGCACCCACTAGAAGGAAGCACCAACTCCCTAAGAGTTCTAGCACCAACTGAATGGAAGCACCAACTTCCTAAGAGTTCCAACACCAATTGGATGGAAGCACCATCTTCCTAAGAGTTCCAACACCAACTGGATGGAAGCACCAACTTCCAGTTACGCAGGCACCGACCTATATATCAGAGAACCAATGTTGTCCCTTGCACCACCCTACCACCCTGGTTTCTCTGGATGAAACCAGATGGAAGCTACAACTCCCTGTGTTCAAGAACCCACTTGAACCTCTGAGGACAACAGTCTTCCCTAGCACCTCCCAACCACCATGATTATAAAGTTTTCTATATACAAATTTATCACAGTGATACAATATTTATCAATGGCTTACTGGTCTGATCACTGTTCTGCTACACTGCTCTACCCTACCTACATCAGTGTCTTCCTGCACACCTCCCTTACACTTTATGTTCTTCTACCTTTTATGCTCTGTGCACCATGTCCCTTCTATGCACAATTCATCTTCTATGCATCTCAACTGCTACACTCTGCCTCCTTCTACACACCTGAATCACTCTCAATAACACCCAATCTCTTCTCTGTTCTGCGTTTTTATTCTCTTTGTGCATCTTCTGCATCCTCTATTCACAATGCTTCTGCATGCTCTCCCCATGTCGAGTGCTCTTCCTGATCATCATTGAAACTCTTTAGATTCTCTGGCAGTTAAACCCATGCGTCCATCATCACTGGGTGTTATGCTGAGATTCCTTAGCCTCTCCAGCAGTCAAGACTCTTCGTCTTCTCTATCACAATCGAGCTCATTCCCTCTGTTGCAGTTCTAGGCTCCAATGGTCTTACATCTGTCAATATCCTCTATGAATAGTCTTCATGCCACTGGAATATGCCTCGAGACTCTTCATCTTCTCTGGTGATCACCCTAAAGTCTCTTCAAGTCCTCTAGCATAAACCATCAGTCATTTCTAGCAATTACATTGTGAACCTCCAAGAAAATGCATCAGCAACTGAATCTCCAACTGTCCAAGAGTCATGATTCAATTCCACTAACTGAATCGTAACTGATCGATTAACTGTGAAGAGAAACAATATCCCTTCGATCAGATTTCTAAGTATCCAACACCTTTGGATTGCAAGAACAGGGTCTTGCACTGACTTCGCCATTTCGTATTTCGGCATTTCAGCATTCATGTGGTGAAGAGTCTCAAATCTTCATGTTACGATCACTGAAAAGGAGCTTAACTTGGTGCTTTATCCTCCCTCTCACATGACCACTGATGGTGACCAAATCCTACACCAAAAGGTGTTTTTCACATTTTGACATTTTGTGATTTCGCATGTCGTGAATTCCTATTGCGAGGCATCTCAACTCTCCAAGTCACAATCTACGAAATAGAGTTTACTTTTTAGTGCCTTCCTCCAACTCTCGATGATGTGAACATAGCCTATGACCACTCACTAATCATTTGAGTGCTTCAATCTTTAGATCAATGGTCCACAATCCATGGTGATTAGATGGCTATCCTCCACCCTGAAACTTCAGCTTTCGGGACTTTGGGGGAGAGTTGATGCTAAAACTCCCGAAACTAAATTCCTAGAATGATGTCACTCAATGACATGTCGTGATCTGTGTGTCTGCCACGTGTCACTCAGAATTGTGGTTTCCAGGTTCCTGAAATGCCAAATAAACTTGACACTTGTCCTTATATGATTGTGCCATGTGTCCTTTCTGACATAGGCTGTCACCTGTACTTGCTGATATGGTCTGCCACATTCACCTCCTGGGTCTGAAGACCCAGATTTGTCCTTGATCCAATGACTGGGATTATTTTTTGATTTCACATATCCCGAGTTCGGGAGGTTAGCGAGCCCCATTTCTTTGACTTTCCAGTCAACGAAATGACGATCTCTCACCACGTGTTCTGGACCCAATGGTCCAGATCTTATTGTGATTTCGAAACTTCACGGGCCTTCGTCGTGTCTGTTTCAGGATTTCAGGGTTCACTACTTCAAAGGTTAAAGTTCCTTTGATATTTGATTTCCTGGTCTGCGAAACTCCGAAATGGAGTCTTTGTTGATGTGCTTGTTTTGAGATTTCGTCATTTCGCATTTTGCAACTTCGGGACTCCTGTGAGGAAGATTCTCGACTCTTGACTCCTCCAACTCCCGGTATCTGAAACTTCAAAATGGAGTCAAATCAATGGTCCACAATATTGATGATTCGACGGTCTAGATCTTTTTGTGAATTTGCATATTGCAAGTTCCTACCGTGAGTTGCTCATTGACTCCTCTAACTCTCGGTATCCAAAACTTTGAAACGTCGTGGTTTCACATTTCGTGATTTCATCATTCTTGTCGTGAGTTTTCTTGACACCTCCAACTCTCGGTATCCAAAACTCCGAAATGGAGATTAAGTCGTGGTTTCGCATTTCATGATTTTTTTTCCATGAGTTGCTTCCTTGACTCCTCCAACTCCTGGTATTCGAAACTCTGAAATGGAGTTTATTCTTCTGATCTTTCCATGCAATCATCGTTGCTCTGCTAGTCTTTCCACTCTCTTGTTCATCATCGTCGGCCTAAGCTTGCCATCAATGACAAACAAATTCTCTACCTTCTGTCTGCTCGTAATAAATATTCCAACAATATCCCCCTTTGGCATTGATGGAAACCTTGAAGACATTACTCATAGAATATTTACCATTACACTTTCTCCCCCTTTGACATCAATGTCAAAGAAGTAACACGCTCCCCCTGAGCTGTTGCAGTACATACTCCCCCTATCAACTATGAGCAACTTAGAAATACAACAGATATTCAATAAGTACTCCCCCTCATCAGGTTAACACATTAGCTGAAATAAGTTATAACCCCCAACTTTTGATGAATTTATCCAAAAGGGGTCACTGCTAACGATTTAGTAAAGATATCATCTATTTGTTCTATGGAAGGAATATAATTCACTTGAACATTTATGTTTGTAACTTGTTCTATGAGAAAATGGTATTTTATTGGTATGTGCTTAGATTTTGAATGAAGTACAGGATTCTTAGAGAGACTGATGGCACTGGTGTTATCATAGTGAAGTGGAATGGGATCAGTGTATGTTACCTTCAAATCTGCAAGAGTTTGTATCATCCATAAAATTTGTGTGTAGAAAGTAGCAGTAGAAATGTATTTTCCCTCTGTAGTTGATAATGAAATGGATCCTTTCTTTTTACTAATCCATGCTACTAATGAGTCACCCAAGAAGAATGCTCCTCCACTGGTGCTTTTTCTCTCATCAACACAGTTTGCGCAATTGACATCTGAATAAGTAGTTAACTGATAGTTCTGATTTCTGGGATACCACAGACCATAATTCATTGTTCCCTTCAAGTACTTGAATATCCTTGTTACCTCTATTATATGACTTTGTTTAGGAGCATATTGATAGCGACCTACCATTCCAACAACTTGCATTATATCAGGACGGGATGTTGTGATGTACAAAAGACTGCCATCATTGATCGGTATGTCCTTTGATCAACATCAGGTGAAATATCATCTTTATGAGCTTGCAACCAACCACCATAGGTGTACTAACAAGAGAGGATTCCTCCATCTGAAATTTCTTCAACATCTCTTTCAAATATTTTTCTTGAGAGATAAATATTACTGCAAAACTCTGATTTACTTGTAAACCAAGAAAATATGATAGTTCTCCTATCATGGACATCTCAAACTCTATTTGTATAGAGTTAGCAAACCACTGGACAAATGATTCATTATTACAACCAAAAATAATATCATCTACATAAACCAAAAAAACTAGTAAATTATCACCTTCAGACTTAATGTAGAGATTGTTGTCAACAGTACCTTTCTTAAACCCTTTGTCTTGTAAAAATTTGTCTAGTCTATAATACCAAGCTCGTGGTTCTTGTTTCAGTCCATATAAGTCCTTCTTCAGCTTGCAAACATAATTAGAATTATCTATCAATGATAATCCTTCAGGTTGCTCCATATATACTTCTTCCTCTAGATCTCCATTAAGAAAAGTTGACTTAACATCCATCTAATACACTTTAAAGTTCTTATGGCATGAATATGCAAGGAACATTATGATGGCTTCCAATCTTGCCACTGGTGCAAAAGTTTCATCAAAATCCTGACCTTCAAATTGTGCATACCCTTTACAGACCAACCTGGCTTTATTTCTAACAACTTGTCCTTTTTCATTCATTTTATTTTTGAACACCCATTTGGAACATTCTTATCTTCAGGTCTAGGGACATGCTCCCAAGTATTGTTCTTCTTAATCTAATAAAGCTCTCCATTCATAGCTCTAATCCAATCATCATGTTGGTTGGCTTCATCAAAATTTTTAGGTTCAGTCATAGATAAAAAAGAAACATGAGATTGTTCTAAGTCTTTAATCAATTTCCTTCTTGTTTGAACTCCTTTATTTATATCTCCAATTATATGATTTTCAGGATGATTCTTTCTAACAATTCTAAGAGGTGAGTTTGTTTCTTTCTGCTGATTTATGTCAGCCTGAGTATTTGTATCTTCATGTGATTCATATTCTTATCTTTTTGATCCTTGGACCTGTTCATCTTCATCTTCAACTATATCTTATGTTCTTGGTTCAACACTGCTTACATTTCTGACCGTGATTTCTTCATCAACTTTTATGTCTATACAATCAACTATTTTATGCAGCCTCTTATTGTAACATATGTACCCTTTATTGTTTGTAGCATAACCCAAGAAGATACCTTCATCAGACCTATCATCATATTTGCCAATATTTTATTCATTGTTCTTGATATAACATTTACTCCCAAAGACTTTAAAATGCTTGATTGAAGCAGGTCTTCCAAACCATAGTTCATAAGGAGTCTTGTCACTGTGTGGCCTGAGATGAGCTTTGTTAGGATATGAACAACTATATGGATTGCTTCCACCCAATATGTCTGAGGTATATTTATTTCATTCATTATTTATCTTTCCATTTGTTGTATTGATCTATTCTACCTCTCAACAACTCCATTTTGTTGTGGAGTCCTTGGAATTGTATACTCTCTTTTGATTCCATGTTTATCACAGAACTCTTTGAAGTTCCATGAGCTAAACTCTCCTCCTCTATCAGAACTTACTACCTTCAATGTTTTTCCTGTTTGATTCTCAGTTAGAGCCTTAAACACTTTGAATTTTTCAAATGCTTCATATTTTTCCTTCAAAAAGGAAACCCATGTTAGTCTAGAATAATCATCAATAATCAACATAAAATAATTTTCTTTTCCTGTACCTTCTTTCCTTGATGGTCCACATAAATCCATATGTACTAACTGGAGAGGTTTTTCTATTGAAGGAAAGTTTTTAGATTTGAACTGAGTGCGAGTAACTTTTCCAATCTGGAAAGGTTTACAAACATAATCATATGGCTTTGATATCTTTGGAAGATCCTTTACTGCCCCACTAATTTTGAGCTTGATTATATGATCAAAATTTAAGTGTTCAAGTCTCTTATGCCATAGCCAACTTTCACCATACTTTCTTAAGTAACATTCTTCTTTTTCTTCTTTTAACACATAGACATTGTTTTTTGTTCTTATCCCTTATGCAACTAGTTGTCCTGAATTCACAGATTTTATTCTATAATCTTTAGAGGTAAAAACAACTTCACATCCTCTGTCACAGACTTGACTGACTCTAAGAAGATTATGTTTCAGGCCTTCTACAAACAACACATCATGAGCTTTCCCTTTGCCATTACTCAAACTTACCATTCCTTTACCTTTTATTTTTCCTGGTGCATCATTTCCAAAATTTACATTCCCTAATTTGCTTTCACTTAGAGTTAGAAACTTAATTTTGTCTCCAGTCATATGTTTGGAACATCCACTCTCAATATACCAGGGATTCTTTTGTCTTTGGGTTGATAACACTAATCCGCATTCGTCATCTTCTTTCCTTCCAAACCTTGAAATTTTCAGCAGCAGGATTTAGATTTGGCTTATAGTTTCTTAAGCGACAGTCTGCAGCTTTGTGTCCATAATTATGGAAGTTGTAACATTCTAGTTCACTGAATAACAGATCATAACGATTGTTATTCTCATAACTGTTGTTGTGTTTCACCTGTATCCTTCTCTCAGTCATCACATGATTTATAGTATGTGATTGTTTGTTGCTTTGCTGTCTCAATCTTCTTGAAAAACTTGATTGCTCATATCTAAATCTTAAAGAACAATTTATAGCTTTGTGACCAAAGTTAGAACAGAAAAAACAATATCCATAGAAAAATCCTTTGTACATGGAAGAAGATTGTCTTCTTTGAGTGATTCGATTTCTTCCATGCTGATAGTTTCTCTAATCTACAGATTCGGTTCTGGTATTTTTTCTTTCATTCCTTCTCGGTGGTTGATTCTCTTTCTTTCTTTCTGCAGAGTGACTGTTGTCAATGTTTGAGGATTTGACAAAATTGATAGGTTTTGTATTACTTGGATGATCACTACTTGATCCTTCTTCATACCCCAAGCCAACTTTCAACTTTGGGTTTCTTTGTTGATTTAGAATGGGGTTAATCCTTCTGAAGCTTTAATACCTGACAGAGTTTGGTGATACAATGACTTAAACTTCTCCATCTCTTTTCTAGTTTTTACTATCTCTTCTTCTAACGCTTCACACCTTGCTTTCTTCTCTGATAATTGTTGTTTCAGTATTTCCTCTATTTTATTTGCCTCTTTTACCCTTACCTTTAATAGGGAAAATTCTTCATCATGTTTTTTACCATTTATGTTAAAATGCATCAACAACTGTTTTTGTTTTCTCTTCTTACATCTGATTCTGTCAATTTTTTCCAAAGCACTGATTAATTCACCTTCCATATCTACCACAGCTTCTTCATCATCCATTTCACCTTCTGTGTGCTCATCATCAAACAAGGGAGGATTACTGGTTAAAGTCCCTTCATGACTTGTCATGTTTAAGCTTACAGATCTACCTTTAAATAAAAGGAGCCCGCTCTGATACCAATTGTTGGACAACTGAGAGGGGGGGTGAATCAATTGTTACCTAGCTTAAACAATTATGCTCATTTTAAATTCATTATAGAACTCTCAATGATGATCACAATAATGCAGGGAAGTAAGAAATAGAACATTCAACATCATTCACACATATGAGATACACAGAGACAAATATTTCTTGAGGAAACCCATAAAGGGTAAGAACCTCTTCTTCTTTATATGATAAGTAATCTTTACATTCTGTACATTATCATACTTATGAGAACCAACTCATAATGAGGCTACAACCTCTGTTTTGCAAGCTACTACTTGTTGAGAGAACCAACTCTCTAGATTCTCTATCACCCACTAGAAGGAAGCACCGACTCCCTGGTTTCCCTAGCACCCACTAGAAGGAAGCACAAACTCCCTAAGAGTTCCAGAACCAACTGGATGTAAGAAACAACTTCCTAAGAGTTCCAGCACCAACTGGATGGAAGCACCAAATTCCTAAGAGTTCTAGAACCAACTGGATGGAAGCACCAACTTCCAGTTACACAGGCACCAACCTATATATCAGAGAACCAATGATCTCCCCTGCACCACCCTACCAGCCTGGTTTCTGTGGCTGCAACCAGATGGAAGATACAACTCCCTGTGTTCAAGCACACACTTGAACCTCTGAGGACAACAATCCTCCCTAGCACCTCCCAACCACCCTGATTATAAAGTTTTCTATGTAAAAATTTATCACAGTGATACAATATTTATCAATGGCTTACTGGTCTGATCACTGTTCTGCTACACTGCTCTGCTCTACCTGCATCAGTGTCTTCCTGCACACCTTCCTTACGATTTATGTTCTTCTGCCTTTTATGCTCTCTGTGCCATGTCCCTTCTATGCCCATTCCTCTTCTGTGCATTTCAGCTACTGCACTCTACCTCCTTCTACATGCCTGAATCACTCTCAACAACACCAAATCATTTCTTTGTTCTATGTTTTTTATTATCTATGTGCATCTTCTGCATCCACTATTTACAATGCTTCTGCATGCTCTCCCCATGTCGAGTGCTCTACCTGATCATCATTGCAACTCTTCAGCTTCTCTGGCGGTTAAACCCATGCATCCATCATCACTGGGTGTTATGTCTAGATTCCTTAGCCTCTCCAGCAGTCGAGACTCTTTGTCTTCTCTATCACAGTCGAGCTCATTCCCTCTGTTGCAGTTCCAGGCTCCAACGGTCTTACATCTGTCAATAGCCTCTATGAATAGTATTCATGCCACTGGAAGATGGCTCAAGACTCTTCATCTTCTCTGGCGATCACCCTGAAGTCTCTTCGAGTCCTCTGGAAGAAACCATCAGTCATTTCTAGCAGTTACAATGTGAACCTCCAAGAAAATGCATCAGCAACTGAATCTCCAACCGTCCAAGAGTCATGATCTAGTTCTGCTAACTGAATCATAATTGATCGATTAACTATGAAGAGAAACAATAGCCCTTCGATCAGATTTCCAAGTATCCAACACCGTTGGATTACAAGCACAAGGTCTCATGTTGATTTCTCCATTTCGCATTTTGGAATTTTGACATTCCTGTAGTGAAGAGTCTTGACACTTCATGTTACAATCACTGAAAAGGAGCGTAACTTGGTGCTTTCTCCTCCCTCTCACATGACCACTGACGGTGACCAAAGCCTACACCAAAAGGTGTTTTTCACGATTTTGCATGTCGCGAATTCCTGTTGCAAGGCATATCGACTCTCCAAGTCATGATCTCCAAAATGGATTTTAGTTGTTAGTGCCTTCCTCCAAGTCTTGATGATGTGACCACAGCCTATGACCACTCGCTAATCATTTGAGCGCTTCGGTCTTCAGATTAATGGTCCACAGTCCATGGTGATCGGACGACTATCCTCCGCCCTAGAACTTCATCTTTCGGGACTTTGGGGGAGAGTTGATGCTAAAACTCCCGAAACTAAATTTTATGGAATGACGTCACTAGATGACATGTCGTGATCCATATGTCTTCCAAGTGTCACTCAAAATTGTGAATTCCAAGTTCTTGAAATGCCAAATCAACTTGACACTTGTCCTTATACGATTGCACCAAGTGTCCTTTCTGATGTAGGCTGCCACCTATCCTTTCTAACATGGTCTTCCACATTCACCTCCTGGGTCTGATGACCTAGATTTTTCCTTGATCCAATGACTAGGATTATTTCGCGATTTCTCATATCGCAAGCTCGAGAGGTTAGGGAACCCTGTTTCTTTGACTTTCCAATCAGCGAAATGACAATCTCTCGCCATGTATCATATGGACCCAACAGTCTAGATCTTATCGTGATTTCAAAACTTCACGGGCCTTCATCATGTCTATTTCAGGATTTTAGGGTTCGCTACTTCAAAGCTTAAAGTTCCTTTGATCTTTGATTTCCTAGTCTGCGAAACTTCAAAATAGAGTCTTTGTTGATGTTCCTGTCTCAGGATTTTAGCGTTTCACATTTCGCAACTTCGGGACTCCTATGATGAAGAGTCTTGAATCTTGACTCCTCCAACTCCCAATATCTAAAACTCTGAAATGGAGTCAGATCCAATACAATCCACTCCCTTACTCAATCCAGAGTCCACGGAGTTCCATTGATTCCCTTGGAATCCACAATCCGTCAAGTGTCCTACACACTCAAGGAAACTCGACAATAGCATCTGTCAATACGCATATATTGAATAACATAAAATCATAATCCATCAACATCATCATAAGAATCCATTAGCAAAATAGATAACCATATAATATAATCGGATCACTTGTATGAATGTGTCCTCAAAGAATAAGCCAATAACATGTGATCGCAAGAGTGAGATGTTACACATCCAAACATGGAAACATAAGTGTAAGGATTAAATCATTAATCATATTGTCATTATGTCTGTTGGTCAATGTTAATCATGCTTGGTGTTTAATATAGGAGCTTAATCATGCTTTGGGAAATAATACAAGAGTGGTTGGAAGTTATTAATTTCGGGTTGGATGTACCCTGTATTCTTAAATAAACATATGTAATTAACCGTATGTGGTGGTCCTTCCATGTGCCAAGTGTGATTTCTTAGAACAAGAACTAGGAACGTAAGTCTTGATCACTCCACGCAATTTTTGAACTTCCACTTCATTGTTTAGTAAAATTTCGAAGGAACGTGAGTGTTCCTGCTAGTTTGAGCTAGATGGCACTAGGGTTTCATTTCTCTGTCCTTTAGTTTCCTTTACTGAATTCATGGGGTTCCTATGTCGCATATTAACTATGTGTATATTATACATTTGATGTTTTATTCCCTTCACTCGAGCTTGCTCTGTCGTTGGACTATTGGGCATGATCATGTTTAGAGTTCGTTTCCTTATTCAATTTAATAGTCCTATTTTGTACTTTGTCGAGGGTGGTGGATTGTCAAAATTCCTATTGTCCTACGCGCCTTACTTTTACTCTGTAAAAAAATTCAGTTGTTTCTATTATCATAAAATTATCCTGTGTTTTGGTTTGGAAAACATTGTTGAGTATAATGGTAATGGTTGTGTGCATCATGGTATTATTTTGTTCATTTTTTTCATTCCTCTATTAAGGTATATTTATTTTGGATGCTTGATTAATGATGGGCCCTTGTTGTTTACAAGGGTACCCATCAGAAATAAAAGTTGTCTATGGTCGGTCGAGGCATTCTTCTACAAGAAATACATCTCGGTTCCAAGTTATTTTTGGTAAGAATTCCATACCATATCTCTTTGTCATTCTCTTATGCAAGTTTTGGTTTCCTTCTGTGAAGTGTTGTGGGTTAATGCAGCTATTGTTTGACCATAATGAAAAGGTTTTTACCCCAATTACCTATTTGAAAATCATGTAAGCAGTATTTACTTTTTGTGGTATTCCAGATATAAATAATATGTAGAACACAATTAATTAGCTAGAAATGGAAGAGAAACAATGATATAACTAGAACAATACCAAAATAATACCAGAATAATACCAGAATAACACAAGAATAATACTAGAATAACACCAGAAAAAGAACTTTGAAATTACTGAGATAAATGTTCACATGCCTCTTCGAGGGGGAAACCTCCAGTAGAGCAGAGCTCTATTACAATAATATCCAAGACAATATTTCTCATACCCTCTACTTATATTTATACTAAATCTATTTATCCAAAAGAACAATCTAGCGGAAGATTCTTCTAGAAGGATAATCTTTTATTAGGTCTTCTTACATTTGACTTATTCTTCCTTATTGCTAGGCCTTATTAATATTGGCCTTTATTACATGGAGTTATATTATTCTACCTGCATGATGGGTTAGGGAGGTTAGGTCCCTAACATGCCCTCCCCCTTGAAGAAAAACCTTGTCCTCAAGGCACCAGATGAGGGAGTTGTTGTAGAATGGTGGTTGGCTCCCAGGTGACATCTTGTGGAGGTGTGTCTTTCCATTGAATTAACACTTACTAGATGGTGCACTGACAGAGAAGACACTCTCATTGGGCAAAGAATTTTTGTGGATGAAACCATATGGAACCTTTTTCATCCAACTCAGGAAGACTAGTTTGAGTTTGGCACTTATTTCCAATCACATTCTTTAAGAAAGAAACTTAAAAAATAGGATGGAGCTTTGACTGATTGGACAAAGATAACTAATAGGAAACCGATCCCACATGATTGAGCACTTGATAAGGACCATAAATTTTGGTGCAAGTTTCTGACAGTGGTGGGATTTGAGGGACGTTTTCTTATAAGGTTGTAGTCGAAGAAATACATGGTCCCCTTCAACAAAATGATGTTCAGAATGACCTTGATCTGCTTGTTGCTTCATGTAATTCTAATGCATGACCAAGTTGTCTTTGAGGGAACAAAGAATAACCTCCCAAAGTATAATATTTGTATCAACCTCCTGAACCTTCGAGACCCCTGGCATGTAGGAGAGAACTAATGGGGGCTTTTGGCCATAGACTGATTCAAAAAGAGTCATGCGAGTAGTTGCATGGTAAGATGTGTTGTACCACCATTCAACTAGGGGTAACCATTGAGCCCATTGATTTTTCCACTCAGATGAAAAACACCTCAAATATGTTTCCAAACACTTGTTGACAAGTTCCATATGGCCATCCATCTTGGGTGATAGGAAATACTGAGATACAATTGGTTTCCATGTATCTTGAACAAATCTTTCCAAAAAAGGCTGCTGAAAGTGGGGTCTTTGTTAGAGAAAATAGAATTAGGCATTCCATGAAGATTGAATATATTATCCATGAAGAGTTGAGCCACTGTGGCCACTGTGAATGGGTGTTGAAGAGCACAAAAATGAGCATATTCAGAGATATGATCGACAACCACCATGATGACTGAGTTATTGCCTGATTTAGGTAAGCCTATAATGAATTCCATAGAAATATCTCGCCAAATAGGAGGGGGGATCCGAAGTGGTTGGAATGTACCCAGAGATTTGAAAATTTATCACTTGTTGCGTTGACAGACCTCACATTCAACCACAAATGTGTGGACGTCTTGTTTCATACCCTCCCAGAAAAAAGAGTGTTTGATCCTTTCATAGGTTTTGGTAAATCCAGAATTCCCTATTGTGGGTGAGGCATGAAATTCATAAATCACTATGGATTTAAGTTGGGATTTATTGCATAAATAAAAATGGCCTTAGTAGTGATTATATTCATTATTCCAAGGGTGCCCTAGAGAAACTGAATAATTTTATTGCAATTGGTGGAGAAGGCTAGAAATTTTGGGGTCTTGTAACCAATATTGACAAACAGGTTGGAGCCAATCTAGTACAATAAAGGAGAGGGAGAACAGGGACCCATCATCTTTATATTTGTAGGAAAGAGCATCAACCACTGCATTTTCCTTACCCTTCTTGTAAATGATCTCATAATCATATCCAAATAGATTGGTCACCCATTTTTGTTGCACCAGGAATGGAAGTCATTGTTCCACGAAATACTTGAGACTCTGATGATCAGTTTTGATTTGGAATCATTGAACCAATAAGAAAGGGTGCCAGACATCCAAATCATCAAGAATAGATAACATTTCCTTTTCATAAATGGATTGGACCAAATGTCGCTCTGAAAGTTGTTTTCTAGTGAAGGCCAAGGCCCTGCCATCTTGCATGAGGTCAACTCCAATTCCTTTCTCAGAAGAATCACATTCCAATACAAATGTATTTTTGAAGTCTGGAAATGCTAATACATGGGTCGAGAACATATCATATTTTAAGGTTTGGAAGGCATGATCTGCAATTGAATTCCAAGTGAAAGCATTCTTTTTAAGTAGGTAAGTGAGAGGAGTTACAATCTTTCCATAATTTCGAACAAACTTCCTATAATAGTCTGTTAAACCCAGAAAACCACACAATCTCTTAAGAGTTTTAGGGAGAGGCCAATATTTCATAGCTTCAATTTTCTTAGGATCCACTCAGACACCATCCTTTCCAACAATATGACCCAGGTATTCCATTTCTGAGGCACCAAAGGCACATTGATATGGTTTGAGGAAAAACTGGTTCTTAGAGAGGAGACATAGAAATTGATTCACATGGGAGAGATGAGATTACCAAGTTTTACTATATATAAGAATATCATCAAATAAAACTATGACAAAATGACAGAGAAAAGGACAGACAAAATGATTCATAAGACTTTGGAAAGTGGAAGGATCATTACGCAATCCAAAGGGCATTACCAAGAATTCACAATGACCCTAATGAGTGTGAAATTCCATCTTAGGAATGTATTCATATTTCATTTGGATCTAGTGGTAGTTGTCATTGTATTAATCGGTATGTGAGGACACAAACAGATCTCTCTAGATCCCATTGGAAACAAGAAAAAAATTGAACAGAATATAACACTTTCCCTAAACTTTAATTATTAAGTTTACTATCTAACGAGAGATAGACAATATACCTTTTAAATGTCATTTCCTATTTCCATTTCCATCCTAGCTCCATTCTAATGCCTCTGTGATATTGAACCTGCAAGGGAACACAAACCAACTAGAGTGAAAGAAACATAATATACTCAATAAGAACTTATGTATGTGATCAAGGAATCATACAATAAAACAAGACTAGTTTTATGGGAAAGATACATATCGTTGTATCATATTAAAAGGAAAGTGGATAATACAACCAAAATCCTTGATGTTGCAAGGTCCCCTTTAAATTGACATTTTCTCCAACACACACACTTGCTCCAAAGCCCTTGAATGAAGAATATCCACCATGTAGCTTGTAGAACTAAAGCAAAGCTCTCAAAAGGAAGTAGAACTCTCCATACAAATCTTAGGCTATTGAACCTTAGCCTTTTGCATGAGAGATCCCTCTTTATATAGTGTGAAAGAGATATGGATGAGGATATTAGGATGATCCCACCAAATTAGAGAAGTGAGTAAGATCCAAACCAATCGGAGGCCACCTTATCTTCTAGAAGACACCCTTCTAGAACATTTGTGAAATTTGACCTTTCCTTATATTTTAGCATCATCGCACCCTAGGTATAATGCAGACTGTGGAGACATCACAATCTAACTCTAGAGAAGGATGTGATGATCAAGCATCGTCGCACCCTAGGAATATTGCATCCTATGAAGACCTTCCTTAATAAGGTTTTTGAGAAGGGAAAGCAAATCACTTTTCTCATGGAGAAAGACTCGTTTATATTTTCAGGGACCATGAACACACATTGTCAGTGGATCACTCGAGTGACCAAAATAATGTGTAAAAGTAGCCAAAACATAGATCCAATTTGGGGAAGTACTGAGCACCAGTCAATTCATCCAAGAGGTCATCAATGATAGGAATGAGGAATTTTTATTTGATTGTGAGTTTGTTGAGGGATGGAAAATTAGGACACATGCACCAAGTATATTCCTTATTGAGTACCATGACCATAGGGGAAGAATAGGGGCTAGTACTGGGATGGATAACACTGGTTTCAAGTAATTCATGAACAATTTCATCAATTACATTCTTCTAGAAAAAGTGATGACGATAAGGATGAACATTGGGAGGGAGACTGCCTAGGATGAGAGAGATGTAATGATCATGGATGCCATGGGAAGGGGAAATTTCTTTGGGTGTGGTAAAACCAAATTGGTGATGGGAGAGGATAGATTGGAGGTTGATATGCACAAAAGGTGTCTCAACAACATGAATGGAGTGGAGTTGGGAGATAGTTCTCGAATGGCCTTTTTTTAGGAGTGTTTCCATGTGATGGGAACTGATGATATTAGGGGATCCTGTTGTGATGCCTTCGAACTTATATTGTCATCCCTCTTATTGGAATTGCATGGTTAATTCCTTAAAATACATGAGAATGTGGCTGCGAGTACGTAACCATTCTCCACCAAGAAAAATTTCACAACCACCCATGTCTATAGAAAACATATGGGATTTCAGGTGATACTAACCAATTTTGAGTTGTACATTTTCACATCGTCCCCCAAATTTCATGGAACCACCATTGGAAATCATGATTTGAAAATCATTGACTGCGCGGATGTAACAATTGACTTCTTCAAAAATGCAGAGATGAATAAAGTTATGGGTGTTACCACTATCCACAAGGATGATGACTTTCATATGTTTGGTGTAATCAATTAATTTGAGAGTTTGGGGAGCAGAGAATCCAGTGAGGGCATTAAGTGGAATCACCGGTTCAACTTTGGGTGGGTCAGAGTGGGATGAGGTCATATGGTTGTGGTAGTTCCTCCACAAGAAGAATAAAAACATATTCTTTAGAAATATCCTCACTCACATCTATAAAAATATTTTGTTCCTTACACTTGTTCCCTGGAAAATATTTGTCATCACAATTATAACAAAGACCCTTGAGTTGACATTCAACTATTTCAGCCCCGGTTAATTTTTGTATCTTGATAGGTGTTGAAGAAGGGGAAAAATGGGTGGGTTTAGGGAGAAGAGGAAAGGAGGGTTTGTGGGTGTGGGAGGACACAATCTTTTGGGATTCCTTGGCTCATTGAGTAGCTTCCATCCAAGTCTGGGGGCGTGCCATGAGAACATGGGCACAAATTTCATCTTTGAGGCCACTGATAAAGAATTCCATAAAGAAAGCATCTAACATGCCCTCTGTTTTGAAATCCAAGTGATCAAATGTGGAAATAAAGTCTTCCATTATCCTAGACTTATTTAACTTGGTCAAAAATGCTAAATGGTGGGTGTCGGAGTCAAAGAAGTCATAAAGTTTGGCCACAAACTGTGTCCAAGAAAGATACCCTTTGTGTGCCATTTTTCGTCACTGCCACCATTGCCATGTTTATGGATCCAGATATAGGACACCATAATGAATCTTGGCTAAATCATAATTAATCGAATGCAAAGAGAAATAATGTTCCATTTGGGTTACCCAACCTGTAGGATCTGATCCATCAAATTTGTTCACCTCAATTTTAGGAGGGTGTAGGTCTTGAGAAAAGTGGGTAGTATGAGGGCCTTGGTAATGGGAAGTGTCATGGTCATCCTGATAAAATGGTTTTTCAGAAGAAGAAGGGTTTTGGGAAGGGCCTCAGAAGTGTTCTTTGAGGTCTTTGAGGTAGGAACATTGTTCCTTGAGGTCTTTGATGTCGAAACATTGTTCCTTGAGGTCTTTGATGTGGGAAAATTCATCCTTGAGGATATTAATATTTGAATTGATGGAGCTAATGTTGGAAGTGAGATTCTTGTTGACGTCCTTGTTTTGATGGTTGTCACCAATCAAGGAATTAAGGTCTTAGGCCCATGCAGTAGTCATTTGGAAAAAGGAGCAGGAAAATGGGATAGGGGAAACAAAAGGGGTTTGGAGGGATGGGTGGGACCACAGATAAAAAATGGTGTCAAATTATAGGTACCATTGTGATCAGGGTGAAACAATCCAAATGGATAGGAGGAAAATAAGGGTGTCGCAGATGGGTTGGGTCCATAAAACAAATTGGGTTAAAAATGATACGCATCACTGGAATTGGGGTGAAGAGAGGAACCCATTAGAATAGGTCCAAAATAAGTGTGCTGGCGGGACCACTATACTTTTTCTTACTCCTACGGAGTTATACTTTGGCCTAAAGAATACTGTAATGAAGAAATGCCCAAATGTTTAACAGGAAGAAATGTGTAGTAATTTTGCAACCTGAATGAAGAAGACACAGTTGTGTGGCAATAGATCTTGTCTATTCTATTTTTTGTTTCCTTCCCAAGGTTTAGGGTATTCAAGGGTTCTATAGAGAAGGGTTTTACATATGCTATAGCTCTCTGATATAAGTGTGGGGTCGAACAATAGTACTCAACCCATTATCTGAGGGCACCGACTAAGGAGGCTATACCCTTCCCTTAGCCATACTAACCAACTACCCAAGTACTAGAGAGTATCTTCCCGAGTGTTGTTCTCAGTGGCACTATAGTAGTTAGGCGACCGATCAATTTATCTATGGAGGGCTTCAGGAGATCCACGTTGATCTGTATACATGTGTTGTCTGATGTGCTACCACTAAAAGGGTTACTAACATGGGTTACAAGGGTGGCCAATAGATGTACGTTTAATTACCACTTGTCTTTCCTACATGTATGAATCCACGACTGTGTTTTTATGCACGTAAAGAAAAATCTTTGTAGCTTTCAAATGTCGGAATACGTCTCTACTCTGAAAAAAAATTAACCCACAATTTTCTGCTGAGGAAGGTGCTCTGATACCACTTCTAGTGTTCCAGATATAAAATAGTATGCAAAACATAAATAATTAGCTAGAAATAGCAGACAAACAATGATATAACCAGAACAATACCACAATAATACCAGAATAATACCAAAATAACACCAGCAAGAGAACTTTGATCACTAAGAGAAATGTTCACTTGCCTCTTGGAGGGGGAAACCTACAATAGAGCAGAGCTCTATTACAATAATATACAATACAATATTTCTCATACCCTCTACTTCTATTTATACGAAATCTATCTATACAAAAGAACAATCTAGAGGAAGATCCTTCTAGAAGCGAAAGCTTCTATTAAGTCTTCTTAAATTTGACTTATTCTTCCTTATTGCTAGGCCTTATTAATATTGTCCTTTATTACATAGAATTATATTATTATACCTATGTGAGGGGTTAGGGAGGTTAGGTCCCTAACACTTTTAATGTCTTTTTTTTTTAAAGTGATACATGTTTTTACTCATGTGCTATACTAACTTCTATATTTATGACCTTGTTGATAGGTGCTGGATTTGGCTCCTTGGGAAGAGTACTCAACCTTCAAGAGGTAATTCAATTTCCATAATAGAAACTAGCTATGGATGAGAATTTGATACTATTTTTCGTCTTTGAAGTTAGTTACGAAGTTACCTAGCATAGGTATGTCAAACCAATTTTGGTCTATATGTAAATTTTCTCTGTAATCTAGAAGTTTGCATTTGTATGAGGGTTCTGTATTTTTTTTTGTTTGAGTTTATCTTATGATAGAGATATTTCTCATATATATATTGAAGGGGCCTTTACTCTTGTGACTCACAGAGTCAGGTCGACACAGTAGTAGTTATGTTAAATTATTTCATAAAGGAAAATTTTCCATGTTTCTTTTCAGTTTAATGAGGGTTACAGAACTACCCGATTTTTTTTGTTGTTTTTAAAATTATTGTTAGGTTTCTTAATGATCAATATTCTTAAGCTTCTATTTATGTTTAAGGTTTTAATAATGGAAATGAAATTATCATTTATCCTTTTAGTTTGTGGGTTATATATATATAAATTTTTCTTTGTATATATATTCTAGAATTTCTTTACGACAATAGATTTATCATCTTTGCACCTAGCATGTTGGTTGTATATATAAATTCCTCCCTGTTCTATGATTATGTTTAAACATTCTACATTGGTTATGGATTAATCGTTTGTAAAATAGAATGATACAATGAGAACAATAATATTTTATTCATAATATTCCATTGAACGTGTTAATATCCAAAGACCTGATTACAAAATACACCAAAATAGATCCAAGAAGAATATATGAAAACCACACTTTACTATATCAAAACCCTTGGGATAGGGAAACACCATACAATGGATCCTATTATGGAAGGGATCCTCTCCTGTTCACTTTCTTCTTTGATGTAGACCCCTTTCCTACTCTCCATCGGGGTTGTGTGACCTCCTGGTCAAGGATATTAATCTCCTCAATATGGAATAGCTCCTCGAGACCTTGCTGGTCTCAAACTAAATCTACCACAGGCCCCTGATGTCACCCAAGGCACAGGTCATATGATAACCTCCTTGCTCTGGTATAATCGCCTTTCTTCATCCCTTAGTTTTTCATGGTTGTGATCCAACCGTTGTCTATTTTCACATTGATTAACGATCCATAGTGATTGCGAGGCACAAACATGCTCTCTCTTTATCGGAGGACTCAATCTCCGCAATCAGAAAAGTGATCGCCAAACCTGGTCTAATCATGACCATTGAAAATCCAACTTGACGAGATCAATGACATCAGTGAATATCAGGCCGAGAACTAGCACGTTTGCTAATTTCCCCTCCACACTCTGCAATGGATCCACACCGTCGATTTCCATTACACAAATTGATGGCCACAAAATCCTTCGGCTCTTTGGTCTTTGAAAGTTTCAACTTTCCACCTTCACCTTCTCCAAGAGCTCATGATTTGTTGACGCGTGTCCTTCAGGATCTGATAGTCACAACTCACCTCAGCTATTCGGGCTTCAGGAGTTTTCAAATAGTGTACACTCACTTTCCCCAGAAGTGTTTTCACCTGAAGACAACGGATTTCCACCACATTTCCTTCTAGATCTGATGGTCTAGATATTCTCTGCTCCCGTCGACTTCATTTCAAAGTGTTATGCCTCCAAAATTCCTGATCTCTCACCATGTGCACTCCACAATGGATGGTTGTTATCTACCTCGGCCTTCGGGACTTTGAGAGTTTGTCACACTCCACAACTGAAATATTTTGAAGTGATGTTCCCTGAAGCCCTAGATCTGTTGACACGTGTATCCTAGTGACCAACGACCAAGATTTATTTCAGACTTTGATGATTTCCCTCTCCCCTTGTCTATAAAACTCTCGAAGTGCTTCTACTCCACAGTTGTATATATTACGCCACTTGTCCCTCTGGATGATGGACAGTCCCTAATCTCTTTCAGGACTTAAGAGAATTCTCTCTCCTGTGTGCACACAGAGAATTAAAACTCGTACGCTTTTCCCAGATCCAACGATCTGGAATGATCTCCCTCCCTCTTGGATGAATCTTGATCGATAACTCATGAAACCTTCAAATATTCACTCCTTTTGAATATTTCTCCTACTATCTCTCTTGAGCTTTATTTCTCGAACCCTTTAACTCCTTATAGGGTTACTCCGACACTTAGTCGAAATTTGAATCTGTGCACTTCCTGCAACAGATTCTTACAGAATTCTTAGCTTCTTACGAGTGATTGTGCACACCTTGCAGTAGTCCCTTTGCACTCCTTGCAAATGGAAGTTTCATGTTATCTCTTCTGAGCTTCTGATTCGAAAGAGACTCTGTCAACACACTCCTTGCGAACTATATGCACACCTTGCATGAACTCAATGAAGAGAAATGATTTGAAACTTATTCCAATACTTCACAGTATCATATGCTCAACAACATAACTCATTCATTCATGAAAACATAAAATAACAGGGAAACTGTAAACAATAGAAACACCATGGATTTGGTCAATATCCCTCTGTTATATTCATTCAAATGCAAATGGCTACAGTTATAAAAATAACTTACATTCAGTAACAAATATCTCCTCCTAATCTGTAGTAGCCCTATTTAGGAATACAATGCATCTACTTATACAAGAGGTCCTCTAGGGCTCCCTCCAACTACCTACCTTATTGAAATAAAAGCTTACAGCTACTTAGTCCTATTACAATAAACATATGTGAAAGACAATTTCAGGCGAATCTTTAGATCCATGCCAAAATCAAATAACTAAAAGACAATGTGATATTTTCTGGTTTGATGCGATCATTCAACCTCCGACCATTAAAATTTCTCTGATTCATCATTTACTCAGAATTTATCTAACATACACCACCTTTCAAAATTTAAAATTTAACCCAAAAGGCGTTGTGTTGTCATACCATGTGGTTTTGCTGATGATGCTCCTACATCAGTCTTCGAGGGGGATTTGTCCTAATGAGATTCATCTCCAAATACAATACTCTCTTCATTTCCCATTACATGTCTTGAACCCATTTATATAGTGCTACCATCACCTAAGAACATTCTAGAGGATGAATCTTCTAGAAGTAAAACCTTCTAAGAAGTCCTCTTACATTTATTATATCTAACTACCCATTTATTATATATAAATATCATAGTGGGCCTTATTTAATAATATAGTGGACCTAGTCCACCTTACATTGAATTGCCTTCACTATTATCATTATGGGCCCTCTGCCCCCCTCGCAATACCTCTCTAGCTACCTAACATTCCATCCCCCTTATGAAAGCATTGTCCTCAACACTTGATGTACAAATATATATCAGGGTTCCATGGATAAGTGTAGACCATAGTGATGAAGTAGAATAGAGAACCAGGTTCCCATGGATAAGTGTGGACCATAGTGTTGAAGTAGAATAGAGAGCGAGGGTCCCATTGAGAAATGGAAGTCACCATGTTGAAGTAGTCCAGCCGCCATTGTAAACTACTGTCCCATGTCAAATTACTCATGTGAACTCCACATGGAAGATATCGGCACCCAGTAAGAAACTGAAAATGATGCTCCCAATACTGACACCTATCATGTGGATCCAAATAAGAATATCCATCCACATAGTGGGAAAGGGTCAAAGTTGAATCTGGAAGGAACAATACCATTGTAGAATATGGAGGATGGACACTGGTAATCATAACTAGCTCATGACGTGTCACATTGATGTGCTTTATAGAAGGTGGAGTAGATTCATAAAATAAAATATGGAAGTGGTTTTCATCTTAGAAATGACAACTATCCATATACCAATCATCACAATCGCCCTCAAAATCATAACAAGCATATATTTCTCGATTATATTCATCCTTGATGTTCGTCATAAGAAATTTCTCCTGCATGTTATCTAATGAATCATGAATACTATGAAAAATATCATTGATTTCATTTGCAAGGTCATGTAATTTGTCATGCAATGTGCCATACAATGTGTCATACACTTGAGCTTTGAATGATTCAGTGATCTGTAGAATTGCTTCGAGGGTTTGACAGGAAATATCCATTGGAAGAACCACATAAGATATACCAAAAGAAAGATGTTAAAATAATTTATTCAATTTCATTTATTTGGTAGAAATATTAGAACCCTATGAAAATTTATAAACTCTGCAGTCCCGTTGCCATCACGAAACCCCCCCCAAAAAAAAATAGATGATTTTAAATCAGCGATATCTTCACTTCCAGAGCTCTGATTTGGACAATTTTTTTGTTTGAAATTGGGTTAAATTGTGAGAGAAAATCAGATATGCAATGTGTTTTGAAAAATTAATCCTCAGATGCTACAGAAATAAGAAAAATCATGCGGTCTTCTGCAAAAAAAAAAAAAAACTTGAAAATTACACATTTTAAAATGCAAATAACTTGACTTCCCAGACTCTATTTCAGATGATTGTTTTTTTTTTTAAATTGGGTGTTTTTATGAGAGGAACTAAGATATACAACCAATTACTTCAAATTTTGCACCTAAATATACATAAATTGTCCATAATGTCTCGGCCCTCATTTTTTTTTTCTGAAAAAATAAATATGCAAAAAATTAAAATATTTGCCCACACTTCCTGCCAAGGAAAGTGCTATGATACCACTTGTTATGTACCAAATACCTAATTACAAAATACAAAAAATAATAAAAAATATATCTTAATACAATCACCACAAAATATATATGAAACAATATAGAAAACCACCACTTTATTATATCAAACCCTTGAGGTAGGGAAACACCATACAATGGATCATATTATGGAAGGGATCCTCTCATGTTCACTTTCCTCTTCGAGGGGGAAACCTCCTAATGAAATTCAACTCCAAATACAATACTCTCTTCATATCCAATTACATTACCTTAACCCCTTTATATAGTGCTACCATCACCTAAGAACATTCTAGATGATGAATCTTCTAGAAGTAGAACCTTCTAAGAAGTCCTCTTACATTTATTGTATCTAAATATCCATTTATTATATCTAACTATCATAGTGAGACTTATTTAATAATATAGTGGACCTAGTCCACCTTACATTGAATAGCCTCCACTATTATCATTATGGGCCCTTTGCACCCCCCCCCCC
>JASDQU010105349.1:197896-222818 GCA_032191745.1 Picea mariana | reverse complement strand
TTCCTTTCCATTTCGGAAAGTGGTTTGATATTTCTTTACGAACATGCATTTTCTAGTTTGAAAAATTGTCCAGATCGAACAGTCATTTTCATAATGAAAATGGTTCGATAGATTGTTGATGTACGATAGGTAGTGATTCCCCTTGTGGCTAGTGTGGGGGAATGGTCTAGGATATTCATTCTTCTTGGCAGTCACTCTGAGTAGTGGTCAAGTAGAATGGTCTGCCTCGTCGGGAAGTCATTCCTTTGAAGTTCACAATTGTGAGAATTTTTTAAGAATGGTTTGTTTTGGAGGTTGGTGCGGGACAATCACTTCCATTAGGAAATGGTCTGGATAGTCATTCCCTAAGGTAGACTCATTTTATCTAGGTCTCACTATGATTAGTGCCAAAGGAATGGCCCAATTAGGTGAATGTTCCAGGTTCATCAATCAAGGACAGGCATTCCTTAGGGCATACTCATTATCTCCAGGTTGCACTATGACTAGAGCCGGAGGAATGGCCTAGTTAGGTGAATGGTCCAGGCTCATAAATCAGGGATAATTATTCTTGTATTCTTGAGAAGAATAGTCTAGATAGCCCATGGATTATGTTTTACATTCTGAGGGAATATGCTCTTCCATATATCACATATGTGAGTGGAAGAATGGCCCAACTAACTCATATTATATCATGGTATTGTTTTATGTAGGTGGATATCATATGATATGATTTCTATGGGGACAATATGCCTCTGGAACATAGATGTATGCTACTGTGGTGGATGTGTTCCAGTGGTTGTGACTATGTTTCACTGATTAAGTAGTTGTGTGCTACTTGGTGTGGTTGTGTACCACTAGATAGTAGTTGTGTATTGTTGTGGATAGACACAGTTGTGTTCTATTGAATGACATTGTTCTGATTTCCATGTATAATATCAATAGTGTTGAAAATGATTATCAGTGAGATGGATAGTCAGTGTGTTGATGGGCATACATTCTCGAGATAGAAAATGGTGCAGGACATTTATTCTTATAGGACACATGTATGGATTAGAAGAATAGTCCTTGTATCCCATGGCGTGGCTTCCAACATATGTTGAATATTTATTCTTCTAGGACATATGTCCGGATTAGAAGAATGGTTCTTGTATCACTTTGTGGAGTGAGTAGCTTATTCAACATCATTCTTGATTACTTATATGGAGTAAGGCTTCGAGATATGATATAGTTGATGTTATCATATGATACTGATAATGATGATGGTGCCCGTGATCTAATCCTGAGATATACTGTATGGATATGATGATGCTGCTGGTTGTATAACATGTTTTTTCTCAATACCATTGCTTTCAATACCTCCTTATCTAGGAGGGAGTGTTTATATTACGGTAGCTTTGGGAGGTACTAACCTCCACATGTAACTCTGACAAGAATAGAATATTATGAGAAGCAAGAAGAAACCCTAAAGCATTGGACATAACCCTAGAAGACAAGTCGGCTAAAGGAAATATTTAATATTGAGTATTTAGCCTCCATAATGAGAAGTCATCCTAGATAGCTAAGGAGGAGTAGTATAAATATAGGATGCTAGAGCTCATTTGAAAAACACAGCTCGCAACTACAGAAATTTAGTTGTACACAAATCTGGAGAGTAGCAACACTTACTGCAACTTGTATTTTTGGTTTCAGTCTTGGACTCTCTCTTGTTTATGGTTTGGAATTTCTTCTTGGCATGCTAACTCTGGAGAATGATACACTACCTTGATTGGATTTTGGACCTATTATTTTCTTCCCCAATTATTCTCTTACAAGTTTAAGGTGCTCGAGGGTGGCTTCGGCCTATGGTTGGGTTACAATATTGCTATATTTTCTATGGTTTAAAAAGCACAACTATTATTTTCTAACGCTACACGAGGCATCTTAGAGAGAAATTTCCATCAACGCTGGAAAAATTCTTTGAATAATACTTCACTACAGTGAAGGGCACAGTCATTCGAAGGAGAGAGATAAAATCGCATAGAGGAAATAGTGTTGAAAGAAAAAATCTAGACGAGATTTGTTACAGTGAAGGGCACAACCATTTGAGGGAGAGAGAAAATGATTACATCGCCAGAGAGAGAGAGATCCTATGCTCATGTGCCATTTACCTTCACTCTCAATGCTCAAGGAATCAAGGACCCACAGAATCAATAATCGCAAGTTAAAAAGCCAATGAAGATGAGATTTGGTAAAGGAAAATGGGTCACACAACATTAGACATACACTTCAGATAGACATTGAAAACTCATTTGTATACTGCATTCAATTAAGACCATTGTCTGAACCCTTACTATAATAGATCCGCCCCGGAGACAACAACAAGGCAAGGTCACAAGAGTTCTTGGAGGTCACTTGGGATAGAAAAGCGGGTGGATGGATTCTTGTAAACCAATCAAGTAAGTGGCTAGGAAACGAAACCCCACAAGAAAATTAAAAAAAAAATATTTCCATATGTATAATCTGTGAAATAGAAAAAAAAAATGATACTTGGAACAATGACCACATTGTGATAATGTTGAGGGAAATTTAGTAGCTTGTTGGGCTTATTTTTGGTAGGAATGTAGTGAAAATTTGAATTGAAGATCCGAGAGGGAACTGTAATGTTTATTAACAGGTATGATTTAGATCGCACCAATCTGAGATGAGAAATTAATAATTGTACCAACCTATCAAAGAAAGGATTAAAAACCAAACTCGAGGGATCAAGCACCACCATTATCATCATTACTATTCGGATAACCCAATTCATAGTACCATGACAAAATATAAATGTAGGTAACTGAAAATTATTTGTGACAAAGTTTCCATGTTCATCATAGGTTTCTATTACAGTCAATAATCCATTCATTGATAAATATATATATATGAAACTTTATCATATGAATTCAAGAATTACATCTCAATCTAGGTGTTATCTGGATATTCAAGTAAATTCTGTAATCCCTAATCAATAATTAAATGGAAATCAAATACCGTAATTGTATAATGATGCTGATGGAAAAATCAATTATAAAAATTCACTAGAATATCAAATATAATGATGTTGATGGAAATATATGATAAATCCCTCAAGGAGCTGGTCTATACAAATTTAAGATTCAACACAGTCTACAAAAAATTATAAAAACTTGATCATAGAATTAAAATCCAAATGAAATTATAATTCCATAAAATACCGTAACCGACGACGAAGATGGTGAAGTCGAAGATGTTCTTCCATGAAGAATCTCCCTCTGACCTCTTTCTTTCTAACTGTAGCGACATCGTCGATACCTCACATTCAACTCTGGAGGTACTCTTCTTCCCCTTTATTCCCCCAAGACGAAAAGGGGCCATGCACACACAACCGAAAATCCTCTAGCACCAAGCTTACCTCGTAAGGTACAGCCATCGCTCTTTCTCAAGCTAGGTATTCCAACTCTCACAAGTAAAACAAATCAAATTTATGCAACATAACTTTACCCATAACGAGTCCAATCCCTTTTCCCTTTCCACCATTTTCTTTATAGGATTTTCCTTAATGACACATACCCATTTGCACAATTAATTCACCTTTTAATTAGATAAATTATAATTATTTCCCCCCTCACACTTGCCACCCTTTCCCCAAGTTGCATAGATAATTCCACATTTTATTTTAATTAAAGTCAATTTCTCTCACCCTTCGTAAAAGCACTCCTTAAATTACTCCTACTTATCTCTTTATTCCCCTTATTTCCAATTAATGACTGATGCCTTACTAAATCTAAGTTGACTTAAAATAGGAGTCTTATTCTAGTTAGAGTAGTATTAACTAGATTCTAGATACCCTTCTATGCGTACACATTCTTTCATCTTTATTTCTTTCTCATTTTAGAACTCCCTTTTAATATTTTCTTGCACACATGTGACTTATCAAATATTTAGATATATTTCACTCCTTTTTAATTCTTAACTTGATTTACTTCATCCCCTTTTTATTTAATTTAATATTTAGTTTTAGTATTCTTACCCAAACTTAGAATTAGGCTCAAATTTTTAATAGGCATAGACTTTCATTTGGGGTTGTAAAATTAATAATTTTAATCCTTAATTAAATTCAACAATGTTTAAAGATTTTACAAGGTTTAATTATTCACTCATGGTTTTCTAGGCCACCTAGATTCTTTGAATCAAGTGTTACCTTTCACGATGTGCCATTCAAGACACACTCTGTGCTCCAAGGGTGCCACTCACCTTTGACTGGTTTTGGTAGTTTTCCAACCCTTGGACTCAATATTCCATCCAAGCAACCTTGTGAGAGACTAAGAGATTCTAAGGAATAAGGACCCTTCCTTATTGCGCACCCCTTATAAATCCTCATGAGATACTATCACATTCTTCCCTCACGACATCGTGGACCTCTTAAACTAGTTAATTGTTAACCTAAAATTTGATCCATGGAGGGAGTTGTAGTAGGTTTGATAAGAACATTGCCACACCTCTCTTTCAATATCTTTTCTATGTGAATGACCCCTTTACTCCTTATGTGATTCAAATTAGAAAGCATTCTTCATCCTACATCCATCAATGAAACACTTCCAATAATACATATACAAATCATACTATAAACGATCATATGCATACATGAAATACTCAAACCAATACAATCCACTCCCTGACTCAATCCAGAGTCCAAGGAGGTCCATTGATGCCATCAACATCCACAATATATCAAGTGTCCTTCACACTTAGGGAAAACTCATCAATAACATCTATCAATACATCTATATCAATTAACATTAAATCAAAAACATCAACATCATCATAAAATCCATAAGCGAAACAATAACCATGTAGTGTAATTGGATGACTTGCACGCAAGTGTCATCAAAGAATAATTCGATAATAGGTGATCGCAAGTGTGGGATGTTACATACACCCCCTCTTATTTTAAACTTCATCTCAAAGTTGTACAATATATATATATATATATAATGTAGTAATAAAAGTATGTAACAATATCTATATGTCTAATCTATCAAAAAAGTAAGGAAACTGCTGACGCATAACATATGAGTCCTCCCACGTAGCTGAGTGTGGACTATAATTGTCCCACGAGACCTTGACCTGATCGACTCTTTGACACCGTAGTTGTTGAATGTGATGGTCTTGAATGTGGATTGGATCCTTTGTGACTGCACCTCGTCTGACACCTACAAGGAACTCATGTCAATCTCATGTGTAGGATCACTAACATAATGTCTCAAAATATACATGAAAAGAATTGTTCATACGCCTCAAAGAATCAGGAAAGGATAGTCGATATGCCACGAGTCCTTTATTTTCCACAACTTTGAAAGGTCCCAGAAACTTAGGAGAGAGTTTAGCACCTGTTCCAAACTTGATCGATATTTTGTGTGGTTTCACCCGCAATAAAACTTGATCGCTACTTCATAATTTCGGTCAATGTGATGTGCATTATCATAACTCTTATGATGATCTTTCGCTTACTTAATCCTTTGTATTATATTTTTCATTTGTTCTTCCATTTATTGGATCACTTCTGGTCCTACGAGGACCCTATCCTCAAGTCGATCCCAACTCAATGGCGTCTGATATGGTTGCTCAGATAGGAACTCAAACGATGCCATCTTAATAGTAAATTGGTAGTTGTTGTTGTATGGAAAATATACTAGTGGAAAAAAATCCTCCCAACGTTTTTGTTTGTCCATTACATACATACGCAACATATTTTCCAAAATTTGGTTCATTCTTTCTGTCTTCCCATCGGTGTCAGGGTAATACGTTGTACTATTTTTAAGTTGTGTTCCCAAGGCCTCTTGGAAACCGGTCCAAAAATGTTCTATAAACATCAATCCTCTATCGGATCTGATCCCTTTTGGCACGCCATCTAATCGAACAATATCATTGCTAAAGACTCTAGCTAGGTCTGGTGCCTGATATGTCATACATATAGGAATAAAATGTGCACTCTTTGTCAGAGTGTCAACTACCAAGAAAATCGAGTTGTGTCTCCTTTCCTTCAATGTAAATCCAACTATAAAGTCCATCGAAATGACCTCCCATTTCAATTCTGGAATAACATATGGTTGTAGTAATCCTGTCAGATGTCTATTTTCATCCTTTAATTGCTGACAATATAGGCATCTTGCCACATAACTAACTATGTCGACCTTCATTCCTTTCTAGAAGAATAAAGGCTTGAGGTCTTCCTTCATCTTTGTGAGTCACGAATTAGCCATGTACACTGTGCAATGAGATTCACTTAAGATCAGGATTCTTAATTCATCGTTAGGAAATACATAAATCCTATTGTTATACCTCATCAACCTGTCATTGTCCAATGTATATCCTTCAAACTTTGGTACCCTCATGGTGTTTTGTTCGATATTTTCCTTAACTTCTTTGTACCTGTCATCGTCACACTGTATAGTTAGAATCCTTTCTCGAAGATTCGTCTGAGGTGGTATCACCGATAAGATGCATGGTCTTCGACTCAATGCATCAACCACTTTGTTTATCGTTTCTTTTATGTAAGTAGTGTCAAAATCGTATCCGCTAAGTAATTTTGACCAACGCCTTTGTCGCGCATTCAAGTCACTTTGTGTAAATATGTGCTGCAATCCACAATGATCATTTTTTAGTTTGAATTTTCATCCCATCAGATAGTGTCTCCACACTCTCAAGTCATACACAATGGCCAATAAATTTAAATCATGTGTTGTGTATTTCTCCTCATGCTTTCATAATTTCCTTGAGATGTAAGCGATCACTCGACCGTCTTGCATCAATAATCCAATTAAACCTTCCTTGGATGCATATGTGCATACCAATAATTCCTTGTCTATGTCAGGGAATTTCAGTATTGGCGCTATCGTCAATAAACCCTTGATCATTTGAAATGATTCCGCACCTTTCTCGGTCCATAAAAAAATCTTGTTTTTATTCTGCAATTCTGTGATCATATTTGCTATATTTGAAAAAACTTCTATGAACCGTCGGTAATATCATGCTAAACCCATAAAGTTGTGTACTTATTATAAGTTTCTCAGTGCCGGACATTCCATAATATTTTCTAATTTCGTTGGATCCACAACTATTCCTTCACCGGATATAATGTGCCCCAAGTAATGAATATTTGTTTGGTAGAAAGAACATTTTGATAGTTTCCCGTATAATTTGTTTTCTTGTAAACATTGTAGGACTAAGATTAAATGTTTGTCATGTTATTTTATTGTTCGAGAATATATCAATATGTCATCAATTAATACTTGAACAAACTTGTCCAAGTATTCGTGGAACACCCCATTCATCAAACTCATGAATACCCTTGGGAAATTTCTCACTCCAAACGGTAAAATGGTAAACTCATAATGTTTGAACCTCGTCTTGAATGCGGTCTTAGGAATATCTTCCTCTTTAATTCGTAATCGATGATATCCTGATCTCAATTCGATCTTTGAAAACATTGTTTCGGCTTTCATTTGTTCAAACAAATCATCTATTCTTGGCAATGGATATTGGTTCTTGATCGTCGCCTTGTTCAATTGATGGTAGTCAATACAAATTATCCACAACCTATACTTCTTTCTTCTGAAAATAAAATGCGCACCCCAAGGTGACACAGTTGGATGTATAAGTCCCAGGTCCAACAACTCCTTCATTTGCATTTTCAACTCCTATAAATCAGGTGTTCACATCCAATAAGGAGTTCTTGCTATCGGTTTGGTTCCAGGTTCCAAGTCGATTATAAACTCCAACTCTCTTTTGGGAGACAATCTTGGTAACTCTTCTGCGAACACGTTAGCAAATGCTCGTACTACCATAAGGTTTTCTAATTGTTCTGCCTCGCCCTTTTCGTTTAGCAATAATACTGCATATAACTTGCATACTTTGGGCATGCTCTTCTGTAGATGTAGGGAAGAAACAAACCTCAAGGACACTCCATGGTTTCTTCCTACGATCACTCTTCTTTGTCCCTCATCATCAGTCAATCTCAACCATTTCATATTACAACTGAGTATCTCATCATGCGATTCCAACCAGTCCATACCAATCATGATGTCATAATATCCTACTATCGTGACATATAGGTTGGTCTTTGTTAAAAATTCTCCCAAGTTAATTTGACAACCTGTAACCTTTCCTCCAACCTTATGTTTGGCACCCAAATCCAATTCTACGTATCTAAACTCCTCTTGATCGACTACATTTACTTTAATTCTTTTTAGCATTGCACTAGAAATAAAGCTCTCTGTAGCACCTAGATCTATCAAAATACTAAAATTTTGGTCGACGATTGTACTTGACTTCTCGAGCACAATGGTCTCGTGCTTGGCTTGGTGGTTATTCACCACTGCATGAATCCTATGGGCCTTTCCAAACTCTCCCATTTTAGTGGGTCCTCTTGACCTGATCGCTCTAGCCTTCTCAACCAAACAATCTCTCTTGCAATGTCGCTCTCCACACATCCAACATCTGGTCTTCGGTCTAGTACTCCTGGTTCCTAAAGTAGAAGTTGTCATCCTAACAGTCTGAGATCTTGGTCTATCCTATTGAATAGGCCTAAATTGTTCTTGTTGTGGGTGACGCTTCCACTGATATAGTGGTCCTCTGTAGGGAGTCCTATGTTGAGGTGTCTTTCATCATGGTGTCGTGAATGTGGATCCTATAGACATATCTCGATACCCTGATGTATGTCTGGTTAGTTTCTGATGTTGTTGCGCACGTAATGTTGTATTTTTGGTGGGTCTTACAGGAGTCATTACCTGACCCTTGCTAGTCAAATCTTCCTAAACTATGAGGGCCTTTTGGACTGCATTGTGCAATGTCTGAGGCATTATGATCCTCACCTTCGCACGAATGTTGAAGTTAAGACCAGACACAAACTTGTTGAACTTTAGCTTATCCGTGTTCATATGTGGAGCATACCAAAGTAGCTCCATAAATCTAGCCTCATACTCCGGCACCATACGACCACCCTGTCGTAAGTCGTTGAATTCATTGAGTTGGTGCTCAATGAATTCCTCTGAAAAATACCCCTACCATAATCGGTCCTCAAATATTTCCCATGAAATTTCTTCAATGACCATGTTCAATTGGGGTAGGGGCATCTTCCACCATAGAAGAGTGCTCCCCTTTAGCTGAAAGACCTACATCCAAACTTTCATGTTGGAGGTGTAGTCACGAAGTTCGAATCACATCGTCGTGTTATCCAACCATGCCTTAGCGGCTGAGCCTTCCATGGCACCCTTGAACTTAGGAAAATTCACCTTCTCGAGTTCTCTGTGAATACCACCACTACTAGCTAGAGCCCACTGTGAACCCTCATTGGGTACAGGTGCCCTGGCCTCATCTCTATCTAGTTGGTTAATCAAATCCTTTGACATCCTCTGAAAGGACATCATCAAACCAACCACATTCTCCACAATAATCTTCTCTTGCCTAATGACTTGTTCTTCTCCTTGGGGATTAGAACCCTCTTGCATGGATGCTACTAGAGGTGTCACACCTCTGCCCCTAACACCACATCATCTACCTCCACGACATCCTCAAACCATGATTACCTACATGGACAAATTTCAAATTTTAATTGGCGATAAGTTAATAATCAAATGTTTAATACAATGGAAGGCATAATGATCCCAAGTCACAGGGTTGAACCTGCTCTGATAGCATAAGTAAGGACCCCTCCATTGCGACAATGAATAGCGATGTACAAAGGGAATTGTTTTTTTTTTTTTGTGTTAGTAATTTAAAATCGTCACAACATAAATTAATAGCATTACAAGAGACACGTCATCGTAATCAATAGCGACACATGATCCACGCATAAACATAAATAACGACGCAATTCAACACATCCGATCAACTAAAGAAAATTACTAATCATTGATCAGCCATGTCGTTGACTATAAAAAAAACTACCCGCTCAACCTATCATGCATGGTTAGGACCTTCAGGACACATAAACAACGCTCAAGCCCATGATTCATCTGATTAATTTTGACCACTTAAGATCTCAGGGCTGATGACTGTTTTGAGGAACAAGGAGGTATATGAATCCCTTAATCAATCACAACTTATAACTCCAAACTAGGTTATGAGTCAGACATCAATGTTATTTCATGGTGCAAGAGTAATCTAATTATGAAAACAACATATATCAACATTATTTCATGGGGCAAGAGCAATCTAATTATTCAATCAATCATACATCAACATTATTTAAATGACGCAAGAGAAATATAATTACTCAATCAATCATACATCAACATTATTCTAATGGCGCAAGAGAATCTAATTACTTAATCAATCATACAACAACATCACCTTAAAATTAAATGACAACAGGAAAAATAGATTCGCTTAGCAAATAAATAGACAAATGCATATACCATTGCATATGGAAAGGAATTGGTGGTGATCACTATTAATGACTCAGTTGAATTCCTTCAATGATTAGTGACAATCTGGACTATCACTAACAATATTGTGGATATGATTTTGTATACTCTCGACATAAATATGGTTAAGTTAAAAATAATCGATTATAGAGTTCTTTCTTACTAACTCATGTGGATTGAGGAGTTGGTTGTTAATGAGGAGTGGGTTATATTCACTTACCTTCTTGTTAATGAGGGGTGGGTTATATTCACTTACCTTTATAGTCAAGACATGGATTTATCCCTAGCACAAATTTGAATCCTTAAATGTTTTGTAGAATTCCTTAAATGTTTTGTAGAATTAAAACCCTTAAATTATTCTATGTATGATGGCAATAAACATAGCTTAATTGTAAAAATGTTGTGTAATATGCCCTTAAGAATATTTAAAGGTTCAATATCTTAAACTATGTTAAAAAGAAATCTTAGGTCACTTGCATACTCATTTATAAGGAGTCAAATCTCAAAGATCATTCAACCAAGCACTCAATGGCTTTATACCTCCATATAAAGAGCTTAGAAAAGATAAAGTAAAAAGGATTCCACTACTATATATCCACTAGAGGGTTTTATAAGAGAGCACTCTCATTCATATTAGAATAAAATATGACATGTGAACTTGGGTCAAAGGCAAGTTTTCTTTTTAAAGGGTGAAAGCTTTTCACGTGGGGTACCTTCCACGTAACAAAAAAGGATTGGCAATGACCTGGAAACAACAATGAATGCAGTAACAAGCCCAAGGAGTGGTGGTGAAGAACTGTCGTTGAATGACAATGACCAGACCCATGATTTAAGGATAAACCCTTACACTTCATCTCAACAAGTGTAAGGAGGAAGGAAGCAAAGTCAGACCGTGTTCCTCAAAAAACTTGCATGGGTTAAGCGCATCGTGTTTTGGGACCTGCTTCAATGGCTATTTGTCACGAGAAACAACCTGAGTTTTAGCTTATTACGTGTGTTAGTCCATGGCTCACATTGAGACAGCTTATGCTCTGCCCTGTCCCAATTATTTACTTTAGGTATAGTACTTCGCATAACAGATACTGGCATTTCTGGCTATCAATAGTTTGATCAACTATTAGTACTGCTATTATGATTTGATCTTCTCCACACGTTAAAGTGGAAATCTCCCTGGTAATCTGGTAATTATAACATTACAGATCTGGTCAGATCAAGGAAAGTCCATCCGTTCCTACGATTTAAAATTCAATAGCAACGACATTCAAGAGACAGTTTCCCAGTATTTAAATCACAGAGGTTGAAGAATAAATTATAATTCTTGCACCAATCAAATCTTCACAAATCAAGAATGGTGATTTCTCCTTCCCCGATGATTACTGGTGCATTTTCATTTTTGTTCCCGTTCCCACCGTGTGTCCCTTGCCTGGGTAAATTTCGAAACATATGAGTTTGGTGGCTATAAATTAGGCTATTTTACTTGACGAGAGTGAAGGTACTACGCAAGACGTCTTAGAGAGACAGTGCCATCAACACTGGGAAAATTCTCTGAAGGATCCTTCGCTACAGTGAAGGGCACAGTCATTCGAAGGAGAGAGATAAAATCGCATGGAAGAAACAGTGCTGAAAGAAAAACTCCAGAGGAGATTTGTTACAGAGAAGGGCATAGTCATTCGATGGAGAGAGATAATGCTTACATCACTGGCGAGAGAGAGCCTACGCTCACGCGCAATTTGTTAGAGATAATGTTTACAGCTGTTGTAACTGTGAGTTTCTAGGTTAACTATGAGATAATGCTTACACCTGTTGTAATTGTGAGTTTCTAGGTTAACTATTCTTAGTTAATCAGATCCACTTTATTAGAATCTAGATTGCTAGGAGTCAGTGATCTACATGCTATATATGTAATCTCCATTTGTCTATTAAGTAATACAAACTATTCTTTGTGTGTGAATCTTGTACAATGGCTTCCCTCTCGATTTCTAAATTGGTATCAGAGTTTGGCTGGGCTTAATCGCTCACGGGAATGCCCGAGAAGATGAAATAGTTTTGGAGACGATTCTCTGTACATAAGTAGCGTGTTGAATTTCTTAATTTTTTCTGTGTGTGATTAATTAGTGTGTGTTTCCTATGTGTCTTGTAAGAGAACCGCTGCCAGATTCGAAGCAAATCAAGCTGAGGTGAGGTGCATTTCTGAAAAGTTGAATCAGTTATGCTATTGCTCGAGTTGCAGGATACCCCTTTGATGTCAACGCATTGCAGAGCCATCCTTGATTAAACGCTGCTTGTAAATGTGTTGCCGATCTGGAGCCAGCGTGGAAGAGTAGTTGCCTGTAACTTCTTTTATTTGGCAGAGATCGTATCCATGGAAATAAAGCCGAGATCTGAGAATCAAAGAGATGTGAACTGTGATTTGCTGATTGTGAACGTTTCAGAAGGAGAGCCTCATCACCTAGTAGCCACCTGATCACGTGTTTCCTGCTAGATTAAATACTCTATACAGAAGGAATTTTTCGTGATCCGCAGTTATCCAAGAAAGAAGAAATATTGCCAATCGGTGGAGATGCCATGGTATTGAAGAAGATTTGTGTGGAAGAATTGTAATTCCCATGAAAGCGCTGAAGAATGAGCCACCAATTGTTGTTGCTGTGTTCGTCCATCCAACCTAGTCAATCCATGTGGTGAATTCGGTTCCCCACAAAAGCTGCCTGCTAATTTGTTGGACAAAATATATCACTGGTGATCTAATTTAAGTCAGGCATCATAACAATGGTTAGATAAAGCTAGATGTTGAGTCGTGTTTGAATTTGTGTTAAAAATATCGTGTAATTTATGTAATAGCATTATTTTGTGTGTTTGTTTATATTATGAAGAACCAATTAGAGAATAGAGTATCATCTTTTAAAGCTAGTGGTTCTTGGTGCACTTCATTGCTATAGGAATACATGGTTGGTTTAAATATGTCTACAAGTCTATTCAAAGATGGAGATTATTGTTGTACTTCAGTGTTTCATAGTCAATACTTACGGGTTATCATTGTGTTTGTGAGTGTGTGTAAAAAGGTCATTTTTTAAGATCGATTACTGAATGTTTCACTATCGAGACTATTCTTTGGGGTAGTTTAGAATCGTCGATCCTATAGACATTTCAAAGATGGTTGAAAGTGTTTGTATTTGTGTTATATGAAGTGGTAGCTCGAAGATGATGGAGAGAAAGATCATGTCTATGAAGTTCAGAGATGGGTGTAACTGCGTATGAGGACTAGTGAGACAGACGTGACAAAATTTATGTTGTAACCTTTTGTTATGTTTTGTAATTTGTGATTGTGATATTTGTAATGTAAGAATTAAGGAAGGGTGTTAGAGATAATGCTTACAACTGTTGTAACTGTGAGTTTCTAGGTTAACTATGAGATAATGCTTACAACTATTGTAACTGTGAGTTTCTTGGTTAACTATTTTTAGCTAATCAAATCTACTTTCTTAGGATCTAGATTGCTAGGAGTCAGTGATCTGCATGCTATATATGTAACCTCCATTTGTCTATTAAGTAATACAAACTATTGTTTGTGTGTGAATATTGTGCAATGGCTTCCCTCTCGATTTTTAAGTGAATTTAGCTTCAATATAAACGCGCAAGGAATCAAGGAACCATAGAATCAAGAATTGCGAGTTAAAAAGACAACGAAGATGAGATTTGGTAAAGGAAAAGGGGTCACACAACATCAAACATACACTTTAGATAGACATTGAAAACTCGTCTGTATACTGTAGGCAATTAATACCACTGTCTAAGCCCTGACTGTAACAGATCCGCCCCAGAGACGACAACAAGGTAAGGTCACAAGAGCTCTTGGAGGTTGCTTGTGACAGAAAAAGGGGGTGGTTGGATTCTTGTAAACCAATCAAGTAAGTGGCCGGGAAACAAAAACACACAAGGAAATTAAACAAAACTCTTTGCATCTGTATAATCTTTGAAATAGATAGAAAATTGATACTTGGAACAATGATCACATTGTGATAACGTTCAAGGATATTTAGTAGGTCGCAGGGCCTCTTTTTGGTAGGAGTGTAGTGATAATTCGAATTGAAGATCTGATAGGGAACTGTAATTTTTATTAACAGGTATGAGTTATATAGCGCCAATCTGAGACGAGAAACTAGTAACGGTCCCAACCTATCAATGCAAGGATTAAAAGAAAAACTCGAAGGCTCAAGCACCATCATTATCATCATTACTATTTGGATAACACAATTCATAATACCATGAGAGAATATAAATACATGTAACCAAAAATTATATGTGAGAGAGTTTCCATGTTCCTCGTAGGTTCTTATTACAGTCAATAATCCATTCATTGATAAATAAATATATGGAACAACATATACATTCATGAATTACATCTCAATCTAGGTGCTTTCTGCACATTCGAGTAAATTTAGTAATCCCTAATCAATAATTAAATGGAAATCAAATACCATAATAGTATAATGAGTTGATGGAAATATTTATTAGAAAAATTCAATTTCATATCTGATAAATCCATCAAGGAGATGGTCTATACAAATTCAAGATACACACAGTCTACAAAAAATTATAAAACTTGATTATTAAATTCAAATCCAAATGCAATTACAATTCCATAAAATACCGTAACCGACTACGAATATGGTGAAGTCGAATATGTTCTTCTGTGAAGGAGCTCCCTCTGACCTCTCACTTTCTAACCATAGAGACATCACCGGTACCTCCCATCTAACACTAGGGGTACTCTTCTTCCCCCCGAGCCGCAAAGAGAACATGCACACACAACCAGAAATCTTCTAGCACCGAGATTGTCTCGCAAGGTAGAGCCACCACTCTCTCTCAAGATAGGTATCCCAACTCTCACAAGTAAAACCAGTCAAATTTAAGTAGCATAACTTTCCCCATAACTAGTCTGATCCCTTTTCCCTTTCCCCCACTTGCTTTATAGGAGTTTCCTTAATAACACATCCCCACTTCCACAATTAATTCACTTTTTAATTAGATAAATTATAATTTTTCCCCTCACACTTGTCACCCTTTCCCCAAGTTGCACAAGTAATTCCACATTTTATTTTAATTAAAGTCAATTCCCCTCACCCTTCCTAAAAACACTTCTTAAATTACTCCTAGTTGTCTCTATCTCCCTTATTTTCAATTAATGACTGATGTCTTACTAAATCTGAGTTGAGTTAAAATAGAAGTCTTATTCTATTTAGACTAGTGTTAACTAGACTCTAGATACCCTTCTATGCATACACATTCTTTCATCTTTATTTCTTTCTCATTTTAGAACTCCCTTTTAATATTTTCTTCCACACATGTGCCTTATCAAATCTTTGGATATATTTCATTCATTTTTAATTCTTAACTTGATTTAATTTATCCCCTTTTTATTTAATTTAATATTTAGTTTTAGTCTTCTTACCCAAACTTAGACTTAGGCTTAATTTTTTTATAGGCTTATACTTTCATTTGGGGATGTAAAATTAATAATTTCAATCCTTAATTAATTAATTAAATCCGACAATGTTTAAAGATTTTACAAGCTTTAATTATTCGCTCAAGGTTTTCTAGGCCACCTAGATTCATTGACTCAAGTGTTACCTTTCGCGATGTGCCCTTCAAGACGCACTCTGTGCTCTAAAGGTGCCACTCACCTTTGAATTGTTTTTTTAGTCTTCCAACCCTTGGAGTGAGTACTTCATTCAGACGACCTTCTGAGAGACTAAAGGCTTCTAAGGAATAAGGACCATGCCTTATTATGCACCCCTTAGAAATCCTCGTGAGCAATTGTCTCAGTCTGTCGTCATGACATTGTTGACCTCTCAAACTAGGTAATCGTTAAACTAAAATTCGAGTCATGACGGAAGTATTAGTAGGCTGTGACAGGGATGTTGTCACACCTCTCCCTCAATATCTAGTCTATGTGCATGGCCCCTTTACTCCTTATGTGAGTCATATTATCAAGAATTCATTAGCCTACATCCATAAACGAAACATTTCAATGATCCATATACAAATCATACTATAATCGATCATATTTCACATATGCATAAATGAAATACTCAAACCAATAAAATTGAATCCTTGACTCAATCTGAAGTCCAAGGAGGTCCATTGATGCCATCGACATCCACAATCTGTGAAGTGTCCTACACACTGATGGAAAACTCGTCAACAACATTTATCAATACATATATATCAATTAGCATTAAATCACAACCATCGACATTGTCATAAAATACATAAGTGAAACAATAACCATGTACTATAACTGGATCACTTGCACGCAAGTGTCCTCAAAGAATAAGTCAATAACAAGTGATTGCAAGAGCAGGATGTTACATATGCCTAGAGAACACATCTTAGCAGTCCCCACATTTATATCTAGTAGAATTCTCCCAGAAATCACAAAAATTAGAGCCATTGTACTTTGATAAGAGACCATAAAACTAGATAGATTATTGGCATGAAATCACAAATTTCCTTAAACAAATCAACATGAACTTCAAGATATTTTATGTTCTGGAACGTCCTTCCCTTGCTCAATCTCTTTTGAAACCTATATCTAGGGCACAAAAATAATTTATGTTAGCGATGTAACCTATGAAATAAAATTAAAAGGGAATATACATAAGTTTTTTTCCATCCATTAACTCATTTCAGCCTTAATTTACTGTTTATACATAGGTGAGCTCAATTTTGATAGAAATTATTTATGTGTGAAGGATGCATAGTTGTGCATTTTGTTCATTGCTTCTCTATGTTGGGATGTTCATGAAATCAAATGTGCTAGTATAGACCCTTTTAAAACTAATCATTTTTTATTGTTCTCCTCCTTTCCCATCAACTTTCATCTTCAGGAAACAAACAAAAAAAAACTTTGAAAACTGCAAGCTTCTCCTTACTAATCCCAAATATGTACATGTAGCAAACCAACCGTCTATTCTTTGCAACTACCAATGCGAAATGTTGTTTAAATAATATCATTCTAGGGCATGATGACCATCAAAAATATACCTTGGATTTTACGTTCATGATACCTTGCAAAATACCCTTGCAATTTAGGAGTACTAGAATATTGGATACTTGTTTCATCTCCATGGTTGGCCCACAAAATGTTAAATAAATTTTCAAAATTTGTGTTCTATTTTGTAGTTTCATGTTTTTGAAATATTACAATCCACTGAAATTGGGATTATATAAATTTTCTTCCGAGAATTCCTACATCACTTTGGTGTGATCTAAAAAATCAATATAGTTTCCTCCTATGAAACTTATTTGATCCTCACTTAGTAAAAATGTATATGTTATTCTTAACATCATCCACAATTTGGAAATACAAAAGAGAGTCATGCAAGAAATTACTCATGATAGAAATTCCTCAAAACTAATCAAAATTGGAGTCATCCCACCAATGAATATGAAATATTGTATGCAATAATGAAAATATTCAGTCCTCTATGATTTTGGATCCTTGAAATGGTTGATTGGATTGAATGAGTCTGTCATACATGCTTAGTGGATGATGATGGTTAGTTCTGGAAGTGTCCTCGGAAAGTAGGTGGAGATGTATACTACATACCATGTGGCCAACAGGTGAGAAGCATTATTCCATAGGTAATAATCTATATGGTTAATATGTCACAATAATGCCATATCGTAAATCTATCAAAGGTGCAACATAGTTGAGAAATGATAGACAATGTATATAGACATGCCATATAATTAATAAAGGAATCATTAATATAAATAAGTGTGATGGGTAAGGTACCATTAGGACAGAATGTGGGTGTGAATACAAAGGTAAGAAAGGCCTAGGATACAAAGAAAATGGTAAGTGTAAGGACAATGGTTTAATGTTGGGATAAGAAGGTAAAGGTGAAACAAAAAGCATAAGGTTGTTGCAACGCGAAATTCCTTTATTCTTAATAAATCAAAAACAATTTAAAAACATAGTTGCCTCTGAATTATTCAATTACCTCGCTAGTCTAAAAAGTTATGTAGAAGTATCTTGAAGGCGTAAATACCAGTATAACACACTGACTCTAGAACTTTTTCTTGTTGCACAGATAACATTATTTCTTGTTCATGGAGACATGTGGTAATTTTCTAACTCTTGGGATAATAAATAAAGATTTTTCATTGGATGTATTTTCTTAGTGAAAAAAAATTATAGGCTCCCTGTACTTCCTATACAGTTCCAGTATCAACACAACCATCTTTTTTGAAATTGAACTAATATTGTCGACTGAGGAAACTGGAGCTAATAGAATCAATACCAATGTTGATAAAAAAAAATTCTTGTTGTTTTATTGAGTGAAATTTGACCTTTATAAATGTTACAAAACTTTAAAAATTCATAAAATATGACCTTATTCATTGTGGAAATGTTGAAACTGAACTTGGAACCAAGGAATGATGAACTTATTTTGGTGGATGATTCTACTAGAGAGGAGGATGTTGCAACAAGTTTCTAAAATTGCAATGGGTTTCTAGAACACTTGGATTCTATGTACTCTAGCTCTACTACCATGAAGACCCAAAAATTATGGAAAACATTTTGAAGTTATTAGTGGAATGCAGGCTGTAAACTGGAATCAAAGGACTATAGGTTGATGTTGTTGCAACAATAATTTCATCCCCTTTTATTTACACACTGCTAGAGACTAAAAACAATTGTTAGGATTATGAACCAAATAGTTTTCACCGAACCCAATCTTGGCCCAATTCTATCTACGTGAATGAATTTGTTGAAGTCAAAAATAGATCAAAGTCACTAGTTTACCAACCAATTATGAATGTTATTAATCAATGCAGGACTACTCATCTTTGATGTTGATGAGAGTCTAGGTCCCTTTGTCCATATTCCAAGGCATGGATAAATGATTTGAGGTCGAGTAAACTCCAAGATACATCAATCAACATACCTTGATGAATTCCCATTTTTTACAGCGAGTAAGATTTCCATTGATGTATGCAAGTCCCAAGGTGCCAACAAGATCTCTAATCTTGATCCTAGATGATGTGTTGGAGTCCAATGTGATGAGCATAGTTCAATTCATGTGTCAAGCTCATTAAAAAATGAAAGACATGCTTATGAGCATAGTTCATTGTCTCTATCAAGATCGTTAAAAAATGAAATAGACACCCCTCCATTCGAATCGAGTCTCACTCTATATCAATCACCTGAACCTTATTTTCCTTTGCCTAATGAAAATGTTCCCATTGTTAACCAGACACCTAAACGAGGAAAGAAGAAGAGTCTCCGGAGGAAATGATGCTTGGGGGGAGGTATCCAACCTTTGCACATCATGTTGCAATGAAGCCACTAGCTTCTATCATGCAAGTTTGGGGGAAAACTACCTCTAGTGAGACACACTACTAGGAGTGATCCTCCTTTGCGGGGCATTCCCATCGTAACGTATTAGTGTTTTCTAGAACGATCTTAGTATTTTTTCTTTCTTGTTCTCATAAATACATGAGGACGGGTTACTAAGCTCATTATTTTTTCTTTCTCATGCTCATTGAAACATGAGAATAGGTTCCTAAGTATACTTTTATGTATTTTTTGGACTCGTAAAAGCTATGGAAAAAAGGAACTCTTTGGAGTCTCCTTTAATGTCTTTTCAGACTCCCTAAACATGAAAATATTGTTGAGTGAGCTTGATTCCTTTCAAATTCATTAAAAGGTTTGAAAGGGTGTCTTTCGAGTGATATTTTATATATATTTTGGCCTCATGAGACTAATTATGAAAAAGGAATACTCTAGTCAATCATGATTAGAAGAGTTCTCCAATATATTGTTATACAGTTTTTCGGTCTTGGGAGACTAAATTTATGAAAAAATCATCTGTGGAGTCATCTTTAAGTTCTTTTCAGACTCTCTAAATGTGAAAAAACATGGATTTTACCCTCTTTGGGCTCGTAAAACTATGCATCGAAGGACCTATGTGAGTCCAATCTCCAAGACCCATACAAGACCAAATCCTTACTTCTTCGAGATTTTTAAACATGTGAAGTGGGACTTACTGATGGTGAGTTATATCGAGCATATTTTATCCTCAAGATCCTTAAAAAAGAAAAAGGTATTCATCTATCTGAATCAGGGAAAATTTGAAGGAAGTGGGTCAAGTTTTTATGAATCCTTTATGGAAGCTATTGTCACCCTTGAACATGGCACCTATTTGCATCTCGTCTTACAGTTTCATAATCTTCTTGTCTCTAAGTCATATTAATTCCATGTGTCATTATACTTTTTCATTCGAGTTGAAGAGTGCTCTTATTTTGTGTCATATTATGTTCTTGTTACTCATTGAGTCAAATGTTTCCAAGTCACTTGTCGTGCCTCATCATGTTCAAGGGAAGTTTCACTACAAACCATCCATCTGCAATATTACCAATTTCCATTTCATGTGTAAGTCCATACTCAGTTTATCCATAATTGTACGTCACTTTCACGTGTCAGTTTCATGTTGATGATGGGGGATATATCAAGGCCCTCTTTCGATGAGTCTATCCTATCAACTTCAGCACATTATATGGGAATTAGACTTAGAAAACAATTAGTACCTTGGGACTTTCATGCCTCAATGGCATGCCTCCTCTCTTCTTACAATAGCTTTACATCATTGACCTATGATCAGATGATTCCACAAATGTTCGACCTCATTTCATTTATTCACATTCGCTAGAATGTACTAGGGTACCTTGGGAGTCATTGTAATCAGTGGATATTTCCCTCAAATTTGTTAATGGTATACATCAATGGCCAATAATCAAGTGGTTTATGCCATGTTCAACATAAAATCATCTATTCACATAGCTAGATTCATACTGCATCGAGATCAGGACAAATACCCTAGGTTGGCCATTCACTATGTTATGTTCTTTTCCCATGATGCTATGGAGATCATTTGAAAATGTAAAATATTTCAATACAATACCCATGATTTCAATCTTATTGATATATATAATGTCACATAGATCCACATTATATTGATCTGTGACTATCTTTTTTCATCTAGTAGCTCCACTGTGTATTTTTTGTGGTTGCGATCAATTCATGTCATGGAGGTATGGATCCACATTGTATTTTTGGTGTCCATATCCTTAGTTAGTATTATCATGGATCCGCAGTGTATTTTTTGGAATCCATTCTTTGATTCATCTCATATTCTAAGCATAGGTATGCCTACCTCGAAAATGGAACATATTTGTATACTGACTGATGATTGTTTGCAACTCTCGCTAGGTTATCCTACTCCAGCACCCTTGCATTGATGTACGTCAATTTCTCTTATGACCTTACACTTTAGGGGACATCTGTTACACACCAAAATTTCAAACTTGAGTTTCACACCCTAAGTGTCGCAAGTGTCACAAAGTGACGCATGCACCTTGTTAAGTGTCATATGCACCTTACATAATGTTGAATTCCCTTTATTTAGAGTTGCACCCCCTTGAATCCATGAATAATCATTATCCATGACCCCTAAGTCATATTAGAGGAAGAAACCCATCATTTCAAGGTCAAAACACACCCTTTTCTTAGAAAAATCAACCATTTTTTGTGCATTTATGAAGGGTGGCACCCCCTTTCCATGTTGTGAGAGAAAAAAATTATGGAATGGAACCCATTTTCCATTTTATATAAGAAAAACTTTATATAATGGATCCCTGTGTTCAACTATATGGGAGCACCAATATTGTTAGAGGGAAAAGGGGAATTCTCCACCTTATTATATAGGCCAACTCTCTTGGATGAGATTAGTTGTTTTCAACCCCTATGATATGGATTCATATTAGGATCAGATCCCAACCTTAAGGAGCCATATCCTCAACTATATCCTTCATTTTATCATGGTTTTTTTTTCTCTCAAGCCTATATATTGTAGGCATTTCCAAGTTGAAGGGAGTAAGATTTGGGGTATCAAACCTTTGATTATGGAGAAAGCATCAAAATTTTGGTGTCAGGATTCATGTAAGGGCTGGATGAGGATAGCTCGGATAAGAAACTACATCATCAATAATTCTTTGTAAGTTCCTTCTTTGGCTTTCCAATTAATATCAACTTGGCCTATTCCCTTCAAGTTCATGTGTTCACATTTTCTTATCTATTTTTTTTTCAGTATTCATAGATAGATCTATTTTATATAATGATGTTGGACCATGAATGTTTAACCTCATCTCATTTATTCACATTCGCTAAAATGTACTAGGGTACCTTGGGAGTCATTATCATCATTGGTGATTTCCCTCACACTTGTTAATGATATACATTAATGACCGGTAATCAAGGGGTTTATACCATGTTCAACATCAAATCATCTATTCACATAGCTAGATTCGTACCACATCGAGATAAGGACGAACACCATGGGTTGGAAATTCACTTTGTTATGTGCTTTTCCCAGGATGTGATGGAGATAATTTGAGCATGTAAAATATTTTTGTACAATCACCATGAATTCAATATTAATGATGTATATACTGTCAAATATATCCACATTGTATAGATTCGTGGCTATGTTTTTTCATCTCATATCTCCAATTGTATTTTTTGTGGTTGCGATCAATTCATGTCATGGAGGCATGGATCCACATTGTATATTTGGTGGCCATATCCTTAATCATTATTATCATGGATCCACAATATATTGGTTGTAAGACATTCTTTGAGTCATCTCGTATTCTGAGCATAGGTATTCCTACCTCGGAAATGGAATATATTTGTATACTGACAGATGAATGTTTTCATCTTTCGCCAGGTTCTCCTACTCCAACACCCTTGCATTGAAGAACTTATAAATTGTTTCTCCCATCAGTTTCTCTTCTGACCTTACACTTTAGGGGGCATCTATTACACACCAAAATTTCAACCTTGAGTTTCACACCCTAAGTGTCGCTAGTGTCACAAAGTGACGTATGGACCTTGTTAAGTGTCTCATGCATTGTTGCGAGTGTCATATGCACCTTCCCTAGTGTTTCATTCAATTTATTTAGTGTTACACCCCATTGACACCATGAATACTCATTTTCCATGACCCCTAATTCATATTTGAGGAGAAAACCCATCATTTCAAGGTCAGAACACACCTTTTTCTTGTAAAAATCTACCATTTTTTGGGCATTTATGAAGGGTGGCACCCCCTTTCCATGTTGGGAGAGAAATGTTTTATGGAATGGGACCCCTTCTATATTTTATAGGATCACCACTTTATAGAATCGTGCCATGTTTTCAACTCTGTGGGAGCGCCAATATTGTTAGAGGGAAAAGGGGGATCACCCACCTTATTCTATGGGTCAACTCTCTTGGATGAGGTTATTTATATTCGGCCCCTATGATATGGCTTCATATTAGGATGATATCCCAACATTAAGGAGCCATATCCTCAAACATATACCTCATTTTCACATGGTGGTTGTGCCTCTCAAGCCTATATATTGTAGGCATTTCCAAGGTGAAGGGGGGAAGATTTGAGGTATCAAACCTTCGATTATGGAAGAAGCATCAAAATTTTGGTGTCAAGTTTCATGCAAGGGCTGCATGAGGAGAGATTGGATAATAAATTGCATCATCAATCATTCTTTGTAAGTTCCTTCTTTGGCTTTCCAATTAATATCAACTTTGCATATTCCCTTCAAGTCCATGTGTTCAAATTTGTTTATATATAATCGTTTCAGTATTCATAGATAGATATGTTGTATATAATCATGTTGGATGTATGGGTGGACCTTGGTTCTGCCTTATTTCTCCAAAAAAACAATAGAAACCATCGGCCCCTATGGTAAACCAAAAGGAAACACTATGCACAGACTGCACATCGCAGTCTCACTTGAGATGGATTATGGGAGATTGCATGACCCAGGTGTCTGCAATCATGGAAGGGATGGAACTTGTGGGGATTTTGACATATTTATACTTGTTTTACTTCAACACTCTTTCTACCATACCATCATTCCGATCTACCATTCCTTTAAACTTTAACATTCATTCTGCATAAAATAACATGTCTACTCTAGTGCGTGTTATAAGTTAACTCTAACATATGCATGTATGTATCCATTCATTGAACATAATAACCATCAAAACACATAAAAGGAACCATTACACAAAATGACACAATATTTTATAGTGGCTCACCCGCCTTGGGCTACGTCCATGAAGATCTTCTAATTCTTATTATTCTTCATCAAAATATGGTGTTATGCACATTAAATCAAAAGTATATTAATGGTGACTCTGACTAGTGTCGCACTAATATCCACATCTTATGACTTGGACCTCAATTACACTCCATAAGTATCCAAAAGCGATGCAATCTGAGCTCTACAACTCTCATGCAAAAACTAGTATTGTGACTCAAAACTTAGAAAGGTTCTGCAAAAGTATCTCAAAACTATGCTCACACACACCTTCCTCTATCTACCCCATAAATCATACTTATACTAAAAAAAAGTGGGTAAAAATTATTACATCATAACCCAAA
>JASDQU010105349.1:162530-172558 GCA_032191745.1 Picea mariana | reverse complement strand
AAAAGAATCTGAAAACTATGATTACACACACCTTCCCCTATATACCCCATACATCATATTTATACTAAAAAAAGTGTGTAAAAACCCTTACATCATAACCCAAAACCCTAACCCTAGAAGATTAGTCATGTCCACAAATCAACTGCCTGTGTTTGGTTTGTCTTCGATCCAACCATTTCCTTCTTTGAGTTTGCACTGCTTTTCCTTAATTCTAGCATGCTACTTTCCTTTCCTTTTGTTGTGTTTCTTTCCCTTCTTTCCTAGCATGTGATACTTCCTTTTGTCCATTCCTTAGTTTTCTACCTCATTTCTTGCGTTGTACTCCAAAATAGCTTGCTCCAATAAATCGTCTAGAGTACGAGGAAGAGTTCATTTGCTAGTCTTTGTAGGACTTCAATTGTGTTGAGGAGATTGGAGATCAAGCCTAAAAATTGGAGCAATGATGATGAACACCGCAACAAGGTACACAACATCCTTCTTGTCTCTCTTGCTTGATTGATTGAGTTAGATCAATAGGGAAAGTAGTAACCACTTGTTCACTTCTTTATTTGGAAAAAAGATAGGGGTCTTGGTCCAAAGGAGATCTTATCTTGTCCGTAGGGTAATATTTCTCAGGGAAGATCAGTTTATATATGGACGACTTCAGGATATCTAGGCTAGTCTGTATACATGTGTTTTCTGATGTGATACCACTTGAAGGGGTACCAACATGAATTACAAGGGTGGCCAAAAATGTGCGCTTAAGTACCACTTGTAGTTCCTGGATGTATGCTTCCCAAAACACAGATTTATAAGTTGAACAACATGTCATTGTATATTTAAGATGTTGGAATATGTCTCTAGCCTCAAAAACAATTACCCATATTTTATGCCAAGAAAAGTTCTTTGATACCACCTTTTAGGTACTAGATATATTATAATAACATAAAACAAAAATACTGCAGAGAATAACAATGGAACAACACAATAGATGAAACCAAAGCACCAAAATAATACCTTTATTGATAGGAAGCAATTTTCATTTGCCTCTTCGAGGGGGTAACCTCCAACAAAGCAATGCTCTATTACAATAATTATCAAGACAAAACTTATCATGCCCTCAACTCCTATTTATAGTAAATTTACCTACCACAAGAACAATCTAGAGGAATATTTTCTAGAAGTAGAAGCTTCTATTAGTTCTTCCTACATTTGACTTATTATTCATTATTCCTAGGCCTTATTAATATTGGACTTTATTACATGGAAAATATATTATTCTACCTACATGAGGGGTTAGGGAGGTTAGGTCCTTGAGACAATTCTACTACAAAAGATGATAAATACTTATACGTTTTATCAGATGTAGACAACCAACTGACTGTGGGTAAATTCATTTCCACCCAACCATAGGCTTTGTGTGCTCAATAATTTTGGAAACATGCCACCCCCATGCTAGGCCATGATACCATGAGGGAATTTTCTCAGATTCTCAGGGAAATTGGTATATGAAAATAAATCTCCTTCACAACACTCGTGGTAAATATTTTCCTCATACCCACCTATCCCAGGTCACTTTGTGGTTTATTATATTCCCTCCCCATCATATATATCATGTCCTTCTCATCCCAGCTTTGGATCTTGGACTTCCTAATCCAACCTGTATAGTCATGCCTCCAATATTTGTACTATTTCTTTCCCTACAACATTTGGTGTTTCTCTTAAATAACAATTTCCAAATTTGTCTACCTCAAAACCTATGAATCCCAATCTCTCTCTCTCTTGGTTCTCTTGGACATAATTTTTTCTTATACCCCAATTCATACATCCCCCTACATCCGATTGCTTGGGAAGGTTTTTTATATCTCCCCTCGTTTTATTTTGTTAGAAGGAAGCTATTGGTTCAATATGGGTCTAGAGGAAATGGTACTATGTTGTACTTCTAGCTGACAATTTTCCACTTCCTTAGCTATATCTTCCATACCTATATTCATTAAGGGTGGTTGGTTGTTCAACTACCATCCCCCTTTCATTACTTGATTTGTCTTGAAACAAGGAAAGGAAATAAGTTTTTATTTTCCAAATTAAATATCTCAGTCATGGGATTTGTGTCATTTTAGCACAATGAACCCCATAAACAAGTTCCCTCGTTATTTCCTCTAGTCTCATCATCGCCATTACTTCCAAGGCTTCCCCCCCACAATAAATTATTGTAATTTTTAACTCAAACAATAATACATTACAAGGTTTATATGCCATGGCATGGAAATCATCAATCTTGATTAATGACAAGATGGGGAAACATGAGTATTTCACTCCAATATACATAAATCGTCTATATACATGTATCATAGGTTCATATCCTTCTGTGATGAGTTCTTACATAAAAACCTACCTGAAAAAGATTACCAGTACAAGTCTATTCACTAACCCTTCTACCAATGCCATTTAGATAGTAAATGGTTTTTAAACCAATAGTTTTTAACAATAATTGAATTGACATGTATTAATGGAAACATAGAAGATATAAACATATTCAAGGTTTCCTATTGTCAGATAATGAACCTAATATGGACATGCTTGACCAAGATAATGCAACTAAGAATAAAAAATATCAGGATTTCTTTTATCAATTTATTTAAAATAGGAATCTACATGAACACCTTTGTTCCACACTATATTCATAATTATCCTTGATTGTTAGGCATAGAACACATATTCAAAATTGACCCAATTCATGACTATGAAGAACTAGTCAACTACATTCAATAGCACAAAATTCATTGAAAGTACTTTCTTGAGGAAGAAAGGAACTAGCCATGCATGTCGCTATAATGCACCATTGGAATTGTGTGGCTTGTCTAAAATTTTAAATGATGAGAATGAAAATAAAACCTACAACCCTTATTCAAATCACAACGAGCTAAATAATAACAAACCCTCCATTCTTTCAAAACTTGGCATGCCAATGTTGATTTCAAACCCATCCTCAGCCTCCATGTTGTTCAAAACTACATTGCGATGTATGCATCTAAGGTAGAAATAAAATTATGAAAGCTTTCACCAAATTATTTTGTATCATTTCCCTTGATGTACTTGTTCTCGATCTTTCCATTATCATAGTTTACAAATTCCTTGTAGAAACATGTGTACATTGTGACATAGGAGCATGAGAAACATGCCATATGTTTATGAAAATACCCCTCACAATCAGTAGTCTCTCTTTGTTCTCCTTGAACATCAGTAGAAAAACATTTATAGGCATAGCTCATAAAAAAAAAACACATCCTTCCGAACATCAAAATCATAGATGCATACCTTTTGTTAGGGACCTAAACCCCTAACCTCTCATGTAGGTATAATAATATATTTTCATGTAGTAAAGGTTGATACTAGTTAATAAGCCCTATTTAATAAATATGAACAAGTCAATGTAAGAATACCTAATAGAATCTTTTTCTTCTAGAATGATATTCCTATAGAATGTTCTTTAGAAGATATATTTAGTATAAATAAGAGTAGAAGGTATGAGAGGGATTTGTCTTGAGAATTATTGTAGCAGAGCTCTACTCTGCTAGAGGTTTCCTTCTTGAAGAGGCAAGTGAACATTGTTTTCTATCAATATAGGTATTACTTTGGTGTTGTGGTTCTATATATTATGTTGTTCCGATGCTATATTTTTGTTCTTTGTTTTTATTCCACTAGTATTCTCTCAATATTTTTTTCAACGCATAAATCTGTGGTCGGGGAAGAATACACGCAGAAAATACAAGAGGTACTTAATCTCACATTGTTGGACACCCTTGTAACCCCTGTTGGTACCCCTTCGAGTGGTAGCACATCAAACAACACCTGTATATGGACATGTGCTTCCACTTACCTCTGATATATCAGTATACTCCCTAGCTATCCTTAAAATAGCCATAGATCAATTGATCGACCGCCTGAATGGTATAGCTCCATTGAGAACATCACTCGGAAAGATACTCTCTAGTACCTGGGTAGTCAGGTAGTACCGCTAAGGGTATGATCTAGCCTCCTTAGTTAGTGCCCTGATATATTGGTCCAAGTACTACTGTTGGATCCCGCACGTATATTAGAGATCTCTAGCACAAGGAAACCCCTTGTCTATAGGCACCCTGAAAACCCTATCCCTTGGGAAGGAAACCAAACAAAAAAAGGAACAGAGAAGATCTATTTCCTTGCAACCTTTCCTTCGACATTCGAGTTGCAAAAATTACAAACATAAAAGAAATAAAGAAGATCTATTTCCTTGCAACCTTTCCTCTTGCATTCAGGTTGCGAAAATCACTATACATTTATTTCATTTTTTATGTTAAGAATTTGGGAATTTTAGTACTACAGTATTATTCATATCTTCATAAAACCCTAGCAGAGTAATAAAAAAAGGAAAAGAAAAAAAGGAAAGAAAAAGGGAAAAAGAAAAGGAAAAGAGAAATGAAAAAAAAAGGAAAAAATATATATCTCATTTAAGACATATCTCATTGGATTCCCCTTTTTTTCCTGAATCATTGTGACACCTATCATTTTTAACTTTTTTTACCCCTGAACCATTATTTTATACCTATCTCATTGGATTCCCCTTTTTTCCCTGATCGTTTTGATATCTATCATTTTTAACCCTTTTTTTAACCTTCCCGCATCATTATATGACACCTTTTTCATTGCATTCCTCTTTTCACATTGAACACACTCATATACATCCTTTTTTACTCTTTTTTCCATGGTCCCCCTTCCCCTCTTTTGTTCCCCTCCTTCACCCATGGCTAACACTCACAACCAAGAATTCTTTCACCTACAATATGAATCCAAACAACACAAGGTAGACATCCAAAGAATGACCTATGAAATTGCTTCTAATAATTACCTCTTGGACACCTTCGGGGCCAAACTTATCGGCAAATTGGTAGAGGTTAAGGGTGATTTTTCTTCCCTCGCCTAGTCGTTGAAACAATTCCTTGGATCTCCCTCCCTTGAACAACCTTCCCATGCTAAAGGTGAGAACTCTTCCCATAATATGGCCCTTCATTTCAATTCCCTTCCTCATGACCCCCGCCTTGCCTGAGTTCAAGAGAACAAATTTGACGGATCTGATTCCATTAGTTGGGTCACTCAAATGGAACATTATTTCTCCTTGCATGGAATTACTAATGATATAGCCAAAATTCAATATGGTGTCCTCTATTTGGATCCAGAACGTTGGAAATGGTGGAAATCACGTAGAAAGAAACACTAGGGGTATGTTTCTTGGACTCAATTTGTGGTAGATCTATATGACTTCTCTTACACTGACACCCACTGTATTGGCCTTTTGACCCAGTTGAAGTAATCTGGCTCAATTAAAGACTTTATATCTTGCTTTGAAAACTTGGCTTTCAGAACAAAGGGCATGTTTGATGCCTTCTTCCAGGAATTTTTTATCAATGGCCTCAAAGAGGAAATTTGATCATAGATCCTCATGGATCGCCCTCACACTTGGTTGGAAGCTACTCAATGTGCTAAGGAAGCCTAAAAATTTGTCTCTGCTCAAACCATAAAACCTTCCTGTATTCCTCGCACACGAACTACTAACCATTTCCCTCCTCCCACTCCCCTCAATATCCATAAATTAATTGAGGCAGAAATGGTGAAACACCAACTCAAGGACCTTTGTTATAATTGTGATGAAAAAAAAAAATTGAGGCACAAATGTAAGGAACAAAAGTTTTTTATGGCCATCTCTGAGGATTTTAAGGAAGAAGAGCTCGATACCCCACCTATGGTAGAGTTACCTGAGACAACTGATATTACTCCACCCTCTAACCAACCAGAAGTAGACCTAGCCATTTCATTGAATGCTCTCACTGGCTTCTCTGGTCCCCAAACCCTGAAGGTCATTGGCTACATTAAGAATCAAAAGGTCATCATCTTAATTTATAGTGGAAGCACTCATAATTTTATTCACCATCAAATTTCCCAAGAACCCCATTGCTCTATATATGAAATAAAAAACTTTCAAATCATGATTGCCAATGATGGTTACATGAAATGTGGGGGGCGTTGTGAAAATATTTGTCTCCAAATTGGGAAGTACCACCTGAAATATCATATGTTTTCTATTGACATGGGTGATTGTGATATTGTGCTCAGTGGGGAATGATTACACACTCTTGGTCCCATCCTCATCGATTTTAAGGAATTAACCATGCAATTCTAGCAAGTGGGACAACAATATAAATTCGACGAAATCATAGTAGGATCCCATGTGATCATCAGTTCCCATCGAATGGAAAATATCCTCAAAAAGGTTCAATACATCATTATTTCCCAACTCCATTGACTATTCAAGCAATTGAGACACATGTGGTGCATCCTGACCTCCAATGTATCATATCCAAACACCAATTTGTTTTTTCCACTCCTGAGGGAATTACACCTTCTCCTGGTGTTCATGATCATTCCATTCCTCTCATCCCTGACAATATTCCTCCTAATGTTCTCCCTTATCGTCATCACTTTTCCCAAAATAATGAAATTGATAAAATGGTTCAAGAATTTCTAGCCGTAGGTGTTATCCACCCTAGTACTAGTCCTTATTCTTCCCCTATGGTCATGGTACTAAAAAGAAAGGTACTTGGTGTATGTGTCCTGACTTTCACACCCTCAACAAACTCACCATCAAAGACAAATTTCCCATTCTTTTCATTGATGATCTCTTGGATGAATTAAGCGGTTCCTGGTATTTTACTAAAATTGATCTACGTTGTGGCTACCACTAGATACTTATGCAAGAGGAAGACATTCCTAATAATTATTTTCTCACTCATGAGGGTCACTATGAATTCTTGTTCATGCCCTTTTGCCTGTGTAATTCTCCCTCCACTTTCCAAAGTCTCATGAACAATGTTTTCCTTCCTTTTCTCCTTCATTTGTCCTATTTTTCTTTGATGATATTCTCATCTATAGTAAAACCTAGGTAGACTATATTACCCATGTGGATCAATTTCTCAGTCTACTCTCTTTTCACAAATGTTTTCTCAAGAAATCTAAATGTTCCTTTGGAGCTTCGGAAGTGGACTACTTGGGTCATATTTTTGGCAAGGATGGTGTAAGGGTGGATCCTAAAAAAATTGAAGCTATGTTGGATTGCACGTTCCTGAAAACCCTTTAGAGCTTGCATGGTTTTCTAGGTTTAACAAGATATTATCACAAGTTTGTTAAGAATTATGGAAAAATTGCAGCGCCTCTTACTTCTCTACTAAAGAAGAATTATTTCACTTGGAATCTAGAAACTGATCAATAATTTCAAGCATTGAAATAATCCATGTGCACAACTCATGTCTTGGCCCTTCCTAACATCACAAAGACTTTTGTCCTTGAATGTGATTCTTTTGAGAAAGGAATTGGCGTAGTACTCATGCAAGAGGGTAGACCCTTGGCCTTCAGTAGCAAACAAATCTCAGAGCGACATCTTGGAAAATCAATCTATGAAAAGCAAATGTTGGTTATTCAACATGTTGTTGATATTTGGCATCCTTGTCTCTTGGGGAAACACTTCCAAATTAAAAATGACCATCAGAGCCTCAAGTATTTCCTAGAACAAAGGATTTCATCCCAAGAGAAAAAAAAATGGGTGACCAAGCTATTTGGATATGATTATGAGATCATTTATAAGAAGGGAAAATAAAATGTAGTGGTTGATGCTCTGTCCAGAAAGTATGAAGAACAATGATCCATTTTTCCCCTGTCCTTCATTGTAACATATTAGATCCAAGTTGTTCATCGGGAATGGCTTCCAGACTGAAAAACTTCTCGATTGATCCAACAATTGCAAGACAATTTTCTAGTTTCTCCAGTGCACTTTTCGCACAATGAAGAGATTCTATACAAACTCCATCTATATTTAACCCACCATTGGCAACTTAAATCCATGGTGTTTTTTGAGCTTCACGCTTCACCCACAACAGGGAATTTCATGTTTACCAAAACCTATGACTAAGTTAAACATTCTTTTTTATGGGATGGTATGAAACAAGAAGTTCACACCTTTATGTATGAATGTGATGTTAGTGAAAACAACAAGGGGGAAACTTTCAAATGTCTGAGCACACTGGAGGGACATTTCTATGGATTTAATTGTGGGCTTACATAAATTCATTCATCATGGTGGTAGTTGATCGCCTTTCCAACTATGCTCATCTTTTTTCTCTTCAACACCCATTCACAACATCCACAGTGGCTCATATTTTCATGGATCATATTCTCAAACTTCATGTCATGTCTCATTCTATTGTATCTCATAGAGATCCCAGTTTTACCAGTAATTTTTGGCAAGAACTATTCAAGCTCTAGGGAACACAATTACATCTCAATACTTCTTATCACCCATAGACTGATGGCCAAACTGAAGTTGTTAACAAGCGTTTGGAAACATACTTGAGTTGTTTTTCATTTCACTGACAACATCAGTGGGCTTAGTGGGTACTCCTAGTTGAATGGTGGTATAACATATCTTACCATACTTCTACCTACATGACCCCTTTTGAAGCAGTATATGCACAAAATCCCCCATCAGTTCTTTCCTATATAATAGGGGTCTCGAAGGTTTAGGAGGTTGAAAAAAATATGATAGTCCATGACGCCATTCTCTGTTCTCTCAAACACAATTTGGTCATGGATCAAAATCATATGAAACAACAAGTAGATAAAGGATGTTCACAATGCCAATTTTCTATAAGAGACCAAGTGGTTCTTCATCTACAACGTTACAAGTAGACTTCGCTCAGTGTTGAAAACTATTAGAAGGTTTCTCCAAAATTTTATGATCTTTATACTGTTGTCAAGTGCATCGGACCAGTGGACTATTAGTGATCTCTACCTAGTCATTCTAATATCCATCATTTTTTTCATGTCTCACGCTTAAAGAAGGTGATTGGAACTAAGTACCAAACTCAAACCAATCTTCTAGAGTCAGATGTTGAAGGTTCCATATGGTGTCCTCCACAGGTAGTCTTGGACCAACGTGAACGTCTTCTCCTTTAGCGCACCATCAAGGAGGTGTTAGTGAAGTGGAAAGATACAACTCCAGAAGATGCCACCTAGGAGTCGACCACTATTCTCTAGGAATTTCCTCATCTCAAGCCTTGAGGACAAGGATGTTTTTCAAGGGGGAGGGCATGTTAGGAACCTAAACCCCTAACTTCTCATGTAGGTATAATAATATATTTCCATGTAATAAAGGACTATACTAGTTAATAAGGAATATTTAATAAATATAAACAAGTCAATGTAAGAAGACCTAATAGAAGATTTCGCTTCTAGAAAGATCTTCATCTAGAATGTTCTTTAGAACATAGAATTAGTATACATAAGAGCAGAAGGTATGAGAGGGATTTGACTTGAGAATTATTTTAATAGAACTCTATTATGTTGGAATTTTTCCCCTCAAAGAGGAAAGTGAACAGTGTTTCCTATCAATAAAGGTATTATTTTTGTGTTGTGGTTCCATATATTATGTTGTTTCACTACTATATTTCTATTCTCTGTTGTTATTCTGCTAGTATTGATGACAATATTTATGTTTTCTACTATTATAATAGATCTTGTTCCTAACACCTTTGATGTCCATCACTTCTTCAATCCACACCTCTTATAGAAACTACAATACATTGGTCACATGATGCTTGTTGAAAAACTAAAAAAATGAAATTAAGTGAACCAAAGAAATTTTTATGTGTTCTATCACACTACTCTACCATGTACACAATAGATGCACTCCCCAAAATCTATTTATGTAGGAGTGAAATCATGATATATAAATTTTTATGTAATATTTCATTGGACATAAGCACTTCCAATGAAGAAATTACTACAAACTTGGAAGATATGAAAAACTCATACAATCCTTGGCATGTCAACCAAAAATCCTGTAAAACACTTCCTATTGTGCAAGAAATTTCATTTAGAGATGAAATGAAAAAACCACACCCCATGGATTTCGATGAATTGGAAATTCTCTCCCAACACCAGCCTAGAAACGACATCCACAT